>WNHD01001070.1:0-34964 GCA_011057455.1 Ganaspis sp. Gsp50
ATAACAGTTATTTCAAGTATAAATGTACTTAGTTTAATTATTTTCCGTTCTACTAAGGGACTGTACTTGCATTTTTCGGATGGATTTTTTTCAGTGTAGCCTAAACAAACAGTAAAATTGTTTTCCCGCCAATTTTACGACTCTCGACCCCAAGATAATAAAATTCTGCTTACCTGGAAAGGGGAAACATTGTTTCTAAAGCGAAACAAGTTAAAGTTTTGCAGAAAAGGGGAAAAATATGACCGGGGGGGCGTAATTTGATGATTGTTGGTCATTAGACATATATTGTAGCATGTAGCATCTTAAACTCACGTGGCTAGTTTGGTAATGAGAGCTCGTGGCGTGTTGGCGTCCGGGCGTAACGGAGGGCTAAGTACGTGTCCGGCAGCGTGCCTCCAGCATTTGTGCCTATAGTTGGTACCATCAGTGCCTATTGCCGCAGCCAGCGTTTCGCCCCAAACACAAACGCCACGCTTCCGGGCAGCCTCGAGCGCTTCCGCTGCGCTACGACTCATCACATGCACTACGTACAGCGGACACTCGACCTAAGCGTGCAAATTGTAAAGCTCCTCTTTCTAGACATACTCAATTTTATGCACGTGCATTCTACATACCAAGAATTCCAGAGCCAAAACATTCATTGCAATCCTCATCGATTCTTTCTTAACCCATCCATTCTATTTGTCGTCATTTTCCTTAAAATACTGTCATGAAATCACTTTTTTGGTGAAATTCGATAGAAACTGAAGAAAGCCACGAAAATGGTTGTTTAAAAGTCTTTCGAAAAAAAAGAATGCGAGTGTGAACTGAATTTAAGACGGCGACACTTAAACTGAGCGTAAAGTAGCGGTCCGACGCATGCGCAATTGGGACTGGGCGTAAGCTAGCGATTCGACGCATGCGCAATTGGAAAGTGTGCTTAAACTAGGGATCCGACGCATGCGTAATTCGAATTGTGCGTAAAGTCACGATCCGACGCACGCGCATTTGGAATTGTGCGCATAGTAGCGGACCGACGCATGCGCAATTGTAAATGTGTTTAACTTTACGCACTATTTATAAATGTCTCATTTTATACGTACTAGATACTTTAAGGTATTTAAAGCGGAACGTTTCCGATAATGGAACTTTTTTAAAACAATTTTTGTTGTTTATTCAAGTAAAACGATGAAAGTAGTTTTCATTCCGAGTTCTTAAATATTATGCAATCACTTTTGACTTTTAAAAGCATTAGAAAAATATTTCAAAAAGGAGTCGAGAAGGCTGGGGATAAAAATGAGGGTATCAATTTACTAATACGCGTAAATGTATTCTGTGATGAAAAAAAGCACCTAGAGTAGTGAAATACGATATTGAGTAAACAGAGATGAAGAAATTCATTCATGTGATACGTTTCGTTTGTGGCAATTTAAATTTAGAGAGTCAATTATAGACTTTGTTGGAGCATTCTTTTGACCACTTAGAAGAGCTTCTGTTACATTGAGTATTACGTCAGAGAACATTCACGTGTGGTAAGACGAGGACTTAAGAAATACAAGTACTTCGTTTAAAACCCTTCTATATTGGAAAAAGCGTAGGTCATGTTTACGCACGTTCAACACAAGAGTACGTATTTCAATACTACTTGTGTTCACGTGTACCTTGAATTTTATTATTTTATCTTGTCTTTTATTTCACAAAACTACACGCAACACGCCCACAAAAATTTCTAAGATGAATTTCAAATTGAGTTTCTTTTTTGTGGATTAGAACATTTTTTTCAAGTGTTTTGGTTCTTTGAATAGAGATTGTAGGTTAACAGAATTGATAAATTGATTAATTGATAAATTGATAAATTGATTACAAGTGGTATATAATAAATTTCGAGAATTTTTAGAATTATATTTCTTTCGAGATGTTTTAGGATCAGATTTATTTTACAATTTTTTAAATGATATATATATATATATATATAATATATAATATATAATAATGTTTTTAGTTATTTATTATACAATTTTTATCGAATAATAATTTGTAGTGTCATGAACTAGTTTCACGTTTTCTAATCAAACTTTGTTAATTTGTTTTGGCTCTGGAATGTTGGTGAGATAACGACATTCGATAAACATTTGCACATACTTATTGCTGAATAATGATTGTGTACTTAAGCTATTCTTCTAAGCAAATTTCACGAAACAGATTGTATAATTTCACGTACAATTGACATATATCTGTGTGCAACAAAATTTGGCAAGTAATTAACAATGAATAGAAAATAATGCAACTCATAAAAAATTGTGACAAAACTTGTAAAAAATATACAGAATTAAAAGAAAAGAATTAATAAAATAAAAAGATCAGCAAAATTGAAAGAAGACACAAGATTAAAATTGTCACGATTACAAAATCTAAAAGTACGAAATAAATCGAAAAAATTAAAATAATAGAAAGATTTTTAAAGTCTTAATAAAAAGAGAACAGATTGTCTGACTCTGATGTCTGTATCTACTGCGAGAGATTTGCCACAATATCGAGCGTAAAATATTTCTAAACATAAAACGTACTAAAATGCATTATAAATATTTTGTTTTACTAATATTATAGCAAAGAAGGTGTCAGTTGCGTGAAGAGCAAAAGGATATAATACCTAATAAATAAATATATAATATAAAAAAGACTCTAATCGATTACAACATCAATTCAAAAAATAACTACAACTAATAGAGAACTATTTTTAAAACAGATTTGTATGTACAGTAGAGAGGGGAATGAGACGTGATGAAAATATAAAGAATAAAAAAAGATTTTGCAACTGCTTACCTGGTTTGAAATGACGCAAGCTCTGTTTACTGCTTCCGCCTCGACTTCTTCAGGACGAGACATCTCGTGACCTTCCGGTCCAGTTACTCCAGCAGCCAGCAATTTTTTCGTATTCTACACCAAATTTTACAAAAATTTCGAATTTTAAAAAATAATTTCGAATTTTTTCATGGAAAGAGTGTTATTTTTTTATTTTATTTATTTATTTAGCGAATAATTTCTATAAATATAATAATTTATATATAAATATAATAATTTCTATAAATATAATAATTTATATATAAATATAATAATTTCTATAAAATTTTATTTATGTTATAAATTTTATTTACTTATTTAGCGAATAATTTCTATAAAATAAGAATTACTTTCTTTGAAGTAATAAAAGAAAATTAAATATTCCATAAAAATGTTTTTGGTATCGTAGATTTTACCTCAGCAATGATGTCCCCATTTTCAGCATGGACCATTGCAACTGCTCCCAAACTTTTGCAATAAGCAAAAGCTTCAATCAATTCCGGATCTCTTAACATGAACAAGTCTTTGTAAGCCATGAAAAATTTGAAACTGTTCACACCATGGTCACGAACTAAAATTGCCATCTCTTCTTTCACCTGCAATAAATATCAAAATTTATTTGATTCTTTTAAAAATCTTATTCGTATTATTTCTTTTATTCTCAACTCAGTAAATTAAAATGTGTTTTTTTAATTCTTTCAATTTTTGTACCCTTAAAAGATAATACATTTTTTCAAAATATTCAGCTTCTTTAAATTAATAATTCAAAATTCATACTAAAAATTCCGTAACTTTAGTGAAGTGCGTTAATTTACAACCATGTGGTTCGAATTTGTTTCAAAAGTGTTTTAAAGAAAAAGGTTTCATTTCCGCGAGGGAATAGTAAACCACAGAAGCGAAATCATCTTCCTCCTGAATTGCACACGATACTTTTTTCAACGAATGATCGAAAGTATTTCGAGAATTACAGAAGAAACATGAAAAAATTGATAAGAATAAGAAATGTGCAAGTAAAAAAATAGTAGGTAATTACAAAATAGGTGATAAAAAAGGGTAATGAAAATAGGTGATAAAAAAGGGTGATAAAAATAGGTGATAAAAAATGCGTAACAAAAAATAGATCATAAAAATAGGTAATAAAAAATAAGTGCTAAAAAATGGGTAGTAAAAAATAGGTGTTAAGAAATAGTCGATAAAAAATAGGTGATGAAAAATAGGCGATAAAAAATAGATGATAAAAAATAGGTGATAAAAAATAGGTGATAAAAAATAGGCGACAAAAAATAGGTGACAAAAAGTAGGTGATAAAAAATAGGTAATAAAAGATAGGTGTTCAAAAATAGATAATAAAAAATAGGTGATAAAAATAGGTAATAAAAAATAGGTGGCAACAAATTTTACATCTTTTTTCTATTGGTGAATCTCAATTGTTTGAAATTTGCATACAACAATTTCGTAAGACTGAGTGAGAAAGATTTCCTGCTGAGAGGAAGATGTAAACTTATCAGTTGGATGAAATGTGGGTTAAAAGTTTCTTTCATTGAATTGAGCTCATATTGCGAAGGTCTATCGTAATAGTTGTTGGCTCTTCACGATTCTCGAGTGTACTTGCTTGAAACATATTAGGAATAAGAGAAAGTGTCCACTTTACAGTGTTTATGACAAAAAAATTGCCGCCCTGGAATCTACTGCAATGAATTATGAGAAATTTCTCAAGTCGTGGAAAGATCTATTAACTTCTCTCGTAAAAAGACGTTTGCCAGGTAAAAAAGTGTCATTACACATTAGCAGTACCTGAAATACCTGAAGCTTTGAAAGCTGCTTAGATGCACTTAAATGAATTGTTTCCTGTCCCTGGGAAGATTTAATCGTTGTTACTTTTTTGCCAATCAATTCTTTTCGACGAAAAAAGAAAAACAAACAAAATACCTGTTCGTGTGATGATGTTATAACGGAAAGGAGTTCAATAAAGTTGAAGTTAAGAAAATTTGGAACAAGGAAACAGTAATGGGAAAATAAATGTGTTGTAGTAAGTAGCAAGGAGAGAAAGGAAATGAAAATAGACAAGAAAAGTAATTGGAAAGAGAAAGAAATGAAAATGGTGAAGAAAAACAATTGGAAAGAATGATTTTATTACATCCTTATATTATTATATTTATTAGAAAATAGTGCTGCTTGAACGAAATCGAAATTGAAAGAAAGTTCACTTTTTAATGGGCAATTTATTGGAGAGAGATTTGATTGAAAAGATCACTAGTTCGTGATATAATAAAGTCAATTAAATGAACTGTGTTTATGAGCAAAAATTGCACGCTTTAGTGTAATAATGGAAACCGTGAAAGATGTAAAATGGATAGTAATTTCGTTAAATGCTAAATTATGATATTATCGTTCCGATGTACAAAGCAGACATACTCTTTGTAAGCAAGAGTCATAGCATAACTAAAAACACACATGATGTAAGTGGTTTTAAATGACGTATATAAATAACACACTACGCTATCGTCATAAATTTGTAATAGATTCAAATGCAATTGAAATCACACCGCGACCGGGTTCGTAATTCAAGTTACTGGACATTAAAAATCTATTTTCATTTTACACAGCGATTTTTTTTTTGTTATTTACAAGGTCATTTTTGTTTTCTTTTTTTAAAAAAACAATAAATATAAAGCTTCCACTGTGAGGAAGCAAACGAATAAAGTCTCTAGTCAACCTCTTTAAACTTTCTCCCTCTATAAATCCTTCTCTCTTTTCCTGTTCGGAAAATTGCAACGCTTCTGTGTTAAGAAATTACTTTCGTCTAGAAAAATTGTATATATACTATATACTGTACTGTATATTGTACTGTAAACTGAACTGTATCCTGTAATGTATACTGTATGGTATACTGTACTATATGCTATACTGTCTACTGTACTGTACTGTATTTATAATACAATATACAATCTACTGTAAGGTATACTATTTATTTTACTATATAGTATATAATATGGTATACAGTATATTATAATATGAAGTAAAGTCTATAGAATATTATATAGTACAGTATATAGTACAGTATATAAAATAGTATATAGTACAGTATATAGTACAGTATATAGTATAGTATATAGTACAGTATATAATACAGTATATAAAATAGTATATAGTACAGTTTATAGTACAGTATATAGTACAGTATATAGTACAGTTTATAGTACAGTATATAGTATAGTATATAGTACAGTATATAGTATAGTATATAGTACAGTATATAGTATATTATATAGTACAGTATATATAGTATAGTATATAGTACAGTACAGTATATGATAAAGGTTTATAGTATACAATACAATACATATTATAATATAAAGTATAGCATATTGTACAATAAAATATGTAGTAAAATAAATAATATAGTATATAATAATGGAAGCATTATAATATAATATACACTATAGTATATATTACACTGTTAATTACAAGGTACAAAAGTAGTACAGTATATAATAAAGTATAGCATATTGTACAATACAATATGTACTACAATATGTAGTACAGTAAATGATGCAGTACATAATACTATAATAATATTAATATAATAATATTAACTACAGTATATAGTACACTATTAAGTACAATGTACAAAAGGTACATAATACAGTATATTATATAGTATTGAGTACTTTAAAATACAGTATGTAGTACAATAAATAGTATAGTATATAATACAGTAAATACTATAATATACGCAGCATAGTTTATAATACAGTATTAAGTATAATATGCAAAATATATATAGTCCAATGTATTATATAATTAGCACATTATAGAATATACTGTATACAGCATATTATATTATATATTGTAGTATGAGGTACAATAAATAGTATAGTATAAGTATTAGTATATAATATACTACACAGTACAGTATGTACAATAGTATATTATATAATGTAGTATATCTTCTAAGTGGCACTGTCTGTGTTGTAGTGTCTAGTATAGTATATATTACAGTACATGTTATAGTATACATTTGATTATGTAAAACGGTATGCAGTATAATATATAATATATCATACACTATATTAGAAAATACAATATATTATCAACTTAGTTAAATAGTTTGAACTTTAGTATATTATATAGTACAGTATAAACTGCGGTATATTATATATTATAGTATAAATTGCGGTATATTATATATTATAGTATAAACTGCGGTACAGTAGTTATAGTACAGTAGTTACTATATAAAGTATATTATATAGCAGAATATACACTACAGTATATTTAATATTATACAGAATACACTACAGTATATTTAATATAATATGGAATACACTACAGTATATTTTATATAATATAGAATACACTACAGTATATTTAATATAATACAGTATAAATGGCAGTTCATATAATACAATTTAAATTGTAGTATATTATATAGTACGGTATATATACTGCAGTATATTATAAAGTACAGTATCCACTATATTATATTATCAAATACAGTGTATATTGCAGCATATTATACAGTATATAGTGCACTATACACTGCACTACATTGTGTAGTACAGTATATAGTACAGTTATGCAGTGTATTGTATTATACAGTATCTACTACAGTATCTAATACAGTATCTTATAATACAGTAAATATTGCAGCACATTGTACAATATATAGTGCAGTATATTATACAGTGCAGTATATTATACAGTGCAGTATATTATACAGTGCAGTATATTATACAGTACAGTATATTATACAGTACAGTATATTATACAGTACAGTATACAATACAGTTCATACAATATTATACTGCACCACATATACCACAGTATATAATATGTAGAACAGTATACACTACAGTATATAATATATAGAACGCTATACACTTCAGTATATAATATATAGAACAGTAGACTCTACAGTACATAATATATAGAACAGTATATAATGCACAGAACAGTATGCACTACAACACACCGTGCAGTATAAAATTGAGTAACATATTTAAATTTTCTAAGAATAAGGGAAAACGGGAAGAAGAGAAAAAGGTAATCCGTTGTTTTTTGCAGAATTACGTTAACAAGATCTACCGGTGACGCTGGATGAGTTCACATCGTAGGGGTCATCGTTCTACGTACGATATGGTTCGCACGGTTCAGTACACACTGTGCCTAATTATTCTTTCAGGAAAAATTCTAACGACTCGAACATATCTCGTTCATACATATGAGAAAAGAAATTTTCACCCACACGTGACCTCCTTAATACAATACAAGGGTTGACACGTTCAAGATCACATTGACTGTTAACGTCTTCAGCACGTTAATTATATTCAATAAATTAACTTTGTTTATACACTACCAGTCTGTAATTAACCTTATTTTCCACGCTAACAATAACTCGCAAAAAATTAAAAACAACAAAGTCGTGCTATGAAAAAAATGTCACGAAGTAGTAAACCTAGCTGTCTTTTTAAGCACGGATTTTTTCAATTCTCTTCACCCAGATAAATGTTTGTTTAAATCAAACAAATATTTATTTGATATACGGTCAAATAAATATTTATTTAATAAAAACAAATATATACAGTCAACTCTACGAATAGTGCCGCAGGTTTGCACAAATTTGAATAAAGGAAACAAAAGATGCTCGAGTGAGAACAAAAGAAAAGCGGCACTATTCGTAGAGTTTTAGTGACACTATTCATAGAGTTGGCTGTATTTGAATGACCCAAAATTATGATCAAACAAACATTGCATTTAGCAACAAATAATTTGTTGCAAGAATTTGTAATTTATAATGAATAAAATTGTTTCGAATCAAGCAAACATTTGAATTAAAAATAGTTTGAATTAAAAATAGTTTGAATTAAAAATAGTTTGAATTAAATAAACACTTGTTTGACCATCTATGAAATAAATGTTTGTTTCAAACAAACGTTTTTCACAGTGCACATACATTTTTTCTGCGTCAGTATTTGTACATTACTCTAATTACTTTAAAAATACTAAAATTTACAGCACAAGATTATTTACTTGAAAAAGGAACATTTATCAATCTCTTGAGAGCATCTGTTTTATTTATTACTCCCGTCCTAGTTAGCTCCCATTAAAATATTGTTTATGGTCCATAATTATGATTTGTAATTAAGGTACTGAACGAATGATAGAAAAGTGGCGATATTTTACCCTTGGATTCCAGGACGTGATTCCAACATGTAAATTGTAGTCACAACAGACTTTTTCATCAGCATTGGCCCTGTACCTTTCGTAGGCTTCAAGAATACTTTCGTCTGGCCTCGGGATCACAAAGTCAATGATCATTGTGGTTCCACCTGACACCGCAGCTTTCGTACCTTGATAAAAATCATCAACTGATGTGGTGCCCATAAATTCAAACTCCAAATGAGTGTGAGGATCGATTCCACCTGGCATAACATATTTTCCTCTTGCGTCGATTGTTCTCGTTCCACCGGGAATGATCAGGTTCCTTCCCAGTTGTCTGAAACAAAAAGATTACATTTTTTATTTTATCCTATAAATTTTTTATTTTATCTTATAAGTATTTTTTTATAACCAACGGAGTTTTTTCATAAATTCTTCTTAATTTATAAAATTAAATAAATTCTTCGTTCTTTGAGTTGTTTTTGTTTGGAAGTATTTTATTTGTCATGATAGGACTATATTTATCTTTTATTTATCATAAAATTATATTATTTACTTTCGACTTTTTTTATATTTGCCTTGTTTTATTCGTTTTTATTAAAAAAAATTAGCTTTCAAATCATTCTGTTTCCTATCGAATCATTTTATTCGCTTTCACATCATTTTATTACCTTTCTAATCTTTTTATTCGTTTTTAGATCATTTTATCTCTTTTTAGATCATTTTAATCGTTTTTAGATCATTTTATTCCTTTTTAGATCATTTTAATCGTTTTTAGATCATTTTATTCCTTTTTAGATCATTTTAATCGTTTTCAGATCATTTTATTCCTTTTTAGATCATTTCAATCGTTTTCAGATCATTGTATTCGCTTTAGATCGTTTTATTCACGTTCAGATCATTTTATTAGTTTTTAAATAGTTTTATTCGTTTTACGATCATATTACTCATTTTCAAACTATATTATTCACTTTAAAAGAAGCGTATTTTTCACTTTCAATGATATTATTCACTTTTAAATGAGATTATTCACTTAAAAATGATGCTATTGATTGATTTTAAATTAGTGTAACTGTGTACTAATTATACCAATAAGTTCTGATAAATTTTTAGTGCAAATATTTGTGACGCGCTCTGAAGAAAGGGACCTTAGAAGGGAAAAGTTATAGGTTATGTCTAATGACTGTTCTAAAGTGATTAATGCGGTTTTTTAAAAGTTTCTATAGTGATTAATTTTCTACAATCAAAAAAAGTATTTCATAAACAGCTTGTTCTTGTTTCTTGAACAGAGAAACTGTTTTTGATAGCAAATCATTAAAAATAGAGATTTAATGAAGCTAAAACTGTTACATAACCTACAATTTCTTCCTTCTAAGGTCCTTCTCAGCAAAGAATTTGAGCAAGGAATTTGAGCAAAGAATTTGAGCAAAGCTTTAAGCAAAGCATTTCTATTCAAATATAGATTTAAATAGAATATATACTGTAAATTAACATTACAAAATTAATTTATTATTCACATTAATTTACATACAAATTACAATCATTTTTATTAAAGAAAAATTAAAATCGATATTTATTTGACAATTAGTTGATTTTATTTAACTATTAATATTTGATGCGTAATTACTTACTCTGATTAACGTCAATTAACAAATCAATTTTCTCTTTCAAAAAAAAGGAAATTACTAAATTATGATTCAATTACGAAAAATGAAAAGCTTCCGGGTTATTTTTGTTACATTTTACGTGTTCTTCGTGCGTGAAGGACGCGTAGACGCATAAATTGAAAGCTATTTTCCAGATGACCGATTTCTGAAGGGTTAACGATTTACAAACTGACCTCATATTGAAGGCCAATCGTGTGAGTAAATTCTTCAGGTTGTTATGTAATTATTCGTATTGAGAAAATTACTCATTTTAGCAGAAAGAATATGTATTTATACAATCATATGTGTACTTATTATGCTATATTATTATAGTATATTATTTTTGTATATTATTGTTGTGTATTATTGTTGTGTATATTATTATTGTATATTTATTTTGTTGAATTACCATACCATATTTATTATAGTATATTATTATAATATATATTTATTATTAATTATTTTTTTATTAATTTTTTTTTTAGTATTATTTCAATAATCCAAAATTTGTTGAAGATTTTTTTTAAAAAACCATTGTTTTAATTCATGTTTATTAAATAAATAAATTTATGTTTATTAAATAAAGAATCTCGACGTTTATTATTATATTATTATTATTATATATTTATTACTCTACACAGTCATATGCTTGTGAAATGTATTTTACACATGTGAATATTATATTTTCGAAAATTATAAAGTACGTGATATATTATGTATACCTGTACTTTACACATTTCTGGCTCAATCAAAAACTGCATGTCAGGAATTTTACTCACATGTGTCAAGTTTCTTTTCAAGTTGGATATTAAAAGGATTTATAATATATTATGATGAAAGTAGACAGCGTGTAAAATCGCATGTGATTAAAAGACTCTTATTTCCATTTAATATTCTAATCCTCGCTGTTATTACACGCACGTACAGTTACTGTCAACGGAAGCGAGATAATATTGTATTGAAAAATTGCACGCAAAGAAACAAAGTTACAACTTTTTTCAAATTTACATGTATGCTTCTGCCTCTCTTTATTTTCAGTTTTTTCACTTCATTTCGCAAATTGCATTTTGTAAATTTCAGTTCGCTAATTTTGTTAATTTCATTTTATTAATTTCGTTTTGTCAATTTCATTTTGTCAATTTCATTTTGTCAATTTCATTTTGTTAATTTCATTTTGTTAATTTCATTTTGCTCATTTCAATTTGTTTATTTAATTTTTTTATTCCACTCTTTTTGTTTCCTTCTTTTCATACTACACTTTTTTATTTCTCTCTTTCTCATTTTTTACATGTTTGTTTCATTTCGTTTTCTTTATTTTTTATCTAAAAAAAATATAGAAAACTTGAAGCGAAATCATAAAGAAAGATTGCAGTTTCCATAAAATAGAGAAAAGGGAATAAAAAACGAACCGATTTAATCAAAAAGACGTAATAAAAATAAACGTAATTTAATTCTACAAGTGTGCGTAATAGTACTAATAATCATTAACTTACTTAATTATGCCATCCTCGATGTAAACATCATTATCGACCATGCCATCCTCATTCACAATTTTTCCATTTTTTATCAAAAGCCGATTCTGCGCGCTCTGAAATACAAAAAGATTTACATTGTTAATTCATTTTTATTCATTGCCCTTTTCAATACACAAGAAAAATCACTAATAAAACATTTTTGTATTTTTTGTGTGTTTTATGCAAAATTTTTGTTTTTCTCATGTAATATTGTGTATTTTATGTGTAACTTTTGCGATCGTGAATGTAAGATTTCATCTGTCATAAATGACAAAAACATTTCACTGAATTAATTTGTCAGTGCTTGGGTATTTTTAAAATGAATCAAAAGCGCGCAATTAATACTGTTTTGTAAATAAAGATACAATAATTGCTAGGTAAATAAAAGGTAAACTAATTAAAATAATTTATTCAAACAGATGCATGTTCATAACATTGAACACTTCTGTGGTTTTCCTGCACAACATATTAAGAAGGGCATCCGGTTAATATGACCATATATACACCAATAATTGCCTCACTTTCACGCACTTCCGGCGATTCTGAATTTAGAATGAACCAACTTTGTCGACATGGTGTTTTAAAACCCTCCTTACAAGATTTTCGATTCTTTATCAATTCTTCCTTCGTCTAACATTTCTTCAATAAAAACAATTTCTATTTCCTGTCTCCCTTTTTTCAATTGAGAAACGTTTAATGCAAAAATTAATAAAATTAAAATAAATATCATCTACAAAAATATACATGTGACGCGCTCCGAAGAAAGAGACCTTAGAAGGAAAAAGTTGTAGGTTATGTTTCAGTCTTAACTCGATTAATTAGATTTTTAGGTTAATTACAACTTTTTTTAAATGCATTTTTTGTTGAATGCATTTTTTGTTGAATGCATTTTTTGTTGAATGAATTTTTTGTTGAATGCATTTTTTGTTGAATGCATTTTTTGTTGAATGCATTTTTTGTTGAATGCATTTTTTGTTAAATGAAGTTTTTGTTAAATGAATCTTTCTTAATGTATTTTTGGATAAAAATAGATATCTAACAGTTTTGAAAATATATTTTTGAAGGAAATATGATAAAGAAACAAATTGTAAATGGATATTTTTTTCGTTTAATCGTGAAAAGCAAGGAGAAATTGTATACATGATGCTTGTGATAAACTTGAGAATGAAAGAGAGTTGAAAAGAGAAAATAGATCCTTGTCTTGAATATGTATTCGAAAAAGTGAGAAAGAAAATAAAAGACTTTATAGCTCTCGTGTCTGCCACCCTTCACTTTCACCATAAAGCCGGCGCCCCTGGTTTTAACCAACCCCTTGTATAGATTTTCCGCATGCGATTTTTTCAGCCCCAGAAGCTTAACTCCACTTTTATATTCCCTTTTGGAACTCCTCGGCATTATCGGTACATTTATTATGTGCATACTTTGACTCATAAGAGTCAAGGGAGATAAGAAATATTCAATAAATTTTATTTATGCTTTCTTATAATTATTTTTTTTCCATTTTATATTTATTCTCTTCAACACCTTGTTATTTAAACTTTCTTTTTATTTTTTTTTCTTTTTCATTTTTCATTTTTCATTTTTCATTTTGCAATTTTCATTTTGCATTTTGCATTTTTCATATTAATTTTCATTTTCTTTTTAATTATAATTTTGTCTTTTAATTTTAAGTTTTTATTTTATTTCTAATTTATCCTTTTAATTTCAATTCCTGTCTTTTAATTATAAAAACAAAATTATGTAATTAAAAAATTCTTCCATTCTTCTATTCTTCCATTCGAGCATTCGGGATACAAAAAATTATCCTGAAATTCGGGAATTATTTTTGTTTTTCTGTATAATTTAATAGTTCTTTACAGTTATAACTAATAATTCATTTTCGTGAAAAGAAACGTAGGAAAGAATAATTCATTACGAAAGTATAATAAAATAATATTGCTCTAGTAATTGTGAAACCGTGTGTGCGTAGTGTTGCAAAATTATTTCTTAGAAATGTAAAGATGACTGACTATTGAGCAGACCGACAGCCTTGAAAATAGATCGATTAAAATAATATATTAGAATCACAGTTAATTGAATATTAAACGACTTTATAGATTGCAAGAGGTCTTGCCTTGCACGTAACACATTTCATTTTACGTTTCAATTATAGTGAAAGATTTCTAATTAAGACAAAAAATTACCAAACTTCGAATTAAAGTGTAAATTTTAAGATTTAACATAATTTTAATTTATTTAGCATAATGAGTAAAACGAAGAAGATTAATATAATAAAGTAGATTTTGAATTAAATATCGACGAATCTTATAAGGAAAAAAAAATTTTTTTAGACGCTGCTGAAATTGAGCTTTCTTTGTGTTTTAATAATTTGATAAGTGTTTTAATTTTTGAAGGGAATGTGCGTATTTTTGTATGAGTATTTATAGCTCTTGTACCCCGAAAAATAGAAGAAGTCATACTGTACGAGGCAGGAATTTTAGAGATGAACCGCAGACTTCAAGGTCTAGATGTCTCGACAAGAAATTTGCCTTTATTTCACCCTAACACAATTTACACCCAGTGAAAACATTTTCTCAAACGAACGATAGCTTTTTCGTGCTCTAAAACAAATTTCAAGTACGATAAAACTTTTCTCATTATTTCTTAACCACTATTTCTGTTTTTTAATTTTTTTCTCTATTTTTATAATAAAAATGATAAACAATCGTGATCACTCTGTTTTGGAATAAAATTGATTATTTATCAATCATAATTGTTTTTATTATTTTTAGTTTGTTTGAAAGTTGGTATATTTATTATTGTTGTTATTATTGTTGTTATTATTGTTGTTATTATTATTATTGTTATTATTGTTATTATTATTATTGTTATATTATTGTTATTATTGTTATTTGTTATCATTTGTTATTTGTTATCACAAAATTCTATAAATAAACAAATATTTTTTTAATCCCTCTGCTAGAAACATTTCTACCATAACTCTATTATTAAAATAGGTTCTTGAATAGGTTACAAAACAAACCACATTCTGCTTCTAAGAACAAGCGAAAATTGACAAGGGGTTCGCATAATAAATTTCTCAAAAGGCTGGAACGTTGTAGATTCCTTTTTCCCTCCTCTTAATCGTTTGCGAGAGTGATCTCTTCTCGTTTACTAAATTTACTACCGTCTACAACCCACAGCCGAAATAGATAAAATGAATTTCTGATACTTTCGAGGAATAAAATGCGAGCCTGGTTACACCAACCATCTTGAGAAAAGTAAGCGTATCTTTAAAATACGCTGCCGTTTATCTAAAAGTACTATTTCACCCGAATAACCAATTATCCGTTCTTTTTAGCTGATAAAAACTTTCTTTATGTTGCAAATCAATTGCGCATGCGCTAACTACGAACCGCATTTTAAGAATACTCTTTTCATCCTAGTCGGTGTAACCAAGCCCCGTGTTTCCAAAGTTAATTTAAAATTATCGTCTCAATTAAAAATCCAAATTGACAAAAATCTTTCCACTATTTTTTTTGCGTCAACAGAAAGCGTATTTATAGTCAGAAGCGTATTTATAGTGAACGCTGAAAAAAGATACGCTGAATTTTCTTAATCAGAACGGTGTATCCAGGCCCTGTGTTTACAAAATGAATAAAGAAAACTTGCCCTTTATTGAAATGAATGAAAATGAAATTGAAATTTACATGAAAATGAATCTTTTTTTCTAATCAAGTGAATTAAAGACTTGATAGTAAATCTCTTTTTTGTTTTCTAGCATCAACCGAGGCATCAACAAAGAAGCGTATTTCAAGAATACGCTCACTATCCTTAACCCTGACGGTGTAACCACGCTCTACGTTTTCCACGCAATTTTTGTTATTCACCCCAATGAATGAACCACAATTCTCAATGAAAACTATAATTGCAAAAACGATTAATAAAGACGACAATAAATAAATTTTCCGAAATGAAAAATGAAAAGAAAAATGAAATCTAATGCCGGGCATTATAGTCCGATAAAACAGGTAACTGTAAATGATTGCGAAGCGTGCTAGAAAATTGTTATGATGGTCTTTTACCGTAAACTGAGTCCCTTATGTCACGGATGAGCTGTAGAAGAATCAGATGGAAAACTGCATGGGAGGTATTTGCACGTGGTTACGAGAGTACACCCAGCATGACTGTTTACGTTGTTCACTTGAGTAAAGCCATAAAAAGGGGTCATACGAAACACGGTCTAGTTCGTGTATATTTGCAATTGACCGCCCCGGAAATGGTAGACCTAGGTCACACCTGGATCCCCATCAGAAAGCACATCTATTTTTGTCTTTTTACATTTTTAGAAATTCACACACAAAAGAGAACGGCGCACAAAACATTTACTATGTATCTTTTCATCAGCAAGTGAATTAAACTCTTATGCAATCCGGCGATTACTATGATTCAGACTTCTCTGCAACTTTATTCGTTTCAATCGTCAACTTTTGTTCCAAGCTGCATTTTCCTATTCTTATACTAGAAATGCTCTTTTTCTTTTTTAGAATTAAAATTCTAGGTCCTCCAATTGTTTTATATATTTTAACATTATTTGAACGAACAATTTTTCTTTTTGTTATTTTTGAACTGTAAATTTTTTAATTAAGTTTTGATTTATTATTTCAATTTACTTGTTAGGGTTTCAATTTATTTATTACTATTTCAATTTACTTATATTGTTATTTCGATTTATTTATGATTTCAATTTATTTATGATTTCAATTTATTCATTGTTATTTCAATTTTGTTAATATTTCAATTTAATCATTATCATACTGCTTTTATTTTTCCTACAATTTTTGAAGAGAATCAATGGAAGCGAAACATTTTATAAAAAGTAAAACAATAAAAAAAACTCTTTGCAAAAAAGTATCGTGTGCAACTAGGGAGAAGGATGATTTTCTTTTTATGATTTACTTATCTAGCGGGACTCAAACATAAAAGCTGACTTTTTAAATTATTAAAAAATTGCACAATAATTTTTCTAATTTTCTGAAATACTTTTTTTCTACTCTTCCACAATTATTAATGTTTCTCTTTGTAAATTACTTTTACGTTCTGTGATAAATTTCTTTTAATAACTTTTTTACTTGTTTGTTCATAACACATTGTTTAAAAACATTTTTATAAATTCATAATACAATGCACATTAAAGTATTACCAAAGGTGGAAAAATTTAAGAGCATTTAAACAAACGTTTAAACAGTTAAGTTAACAGTTTAAACGGTTATGGCAATTTTGCAACACTAAATTATACAAGTATTCAAAATGTAATTAAAAAGCATTTCCTGACGAACAATCCAGTTGGAAAAATGTTGCAGATATACAATAATTGTTAGACAAAAAAATACAATAATTTTATAGAATAATATACAATAATTTTGAATTTTTTTCAATACAGTTTTCATCTTTAAATACTTGTTTTAATAATTTTTTCTCGCATTTCATTTATACAAATAATTTTATTGTATTAATTTATTATTATACAATTTTATTGTATTAATTTATTATTATACAATTTTATTGTATTAATTATATTGTATATTGTGTATAAAGTTTGTAAAACTACTTTTTAGCAAAAATAATAATGAAATAATACCAGACAGACCAATCTGATGGTATTTTATAAATCTCTACCAATTTTTAGAAAGATGTATTAATAAATAAATAAATAAATAAATAAATATTTAATAATTAATATATTAATTATGTTAAGAGTAAAATTAAGAAGAGAACTTAGAACAACTTTTTCTGTTATCAAATACATTTCCTCATGATGAGCATTTATTTATTAAAATGTTTATTTTTATTATTTCCTTATAACAAGCATTTTATTTTAAAGACGTGCTGTTATATAATCATTTATTAAATTTTAGCTTGTACAATGGTTCAGTAAGGAAAAGGAAGTACCTTAATTGCCTAATATAATTATTGCTTGTTTGACTTTAAAATAATGTTTTTGAAAGTGCATAAATAAACAATGATTTTAAACCAATGCAGTTAATGCTTGATTTTATTTTATTTCCGTATTGAATTTATTATTTAAAATTAATTTCAAACGTTTTATATTATCTTTGCTTTAATCGCTCAGATGTAGATGTAGACAGATAATAATGGACTAATTTAGCAATCAGTTGATTGAAATTCTAAAATAAATGACAAAAGATGGAGAATTATAAAATTGAAAGATTTCAAAAATAAAATTCTTCAAAATTAAAAATATGATAAATCAATGTTTTAAGGTCTAAAATTTTGAAATGAAAATGTCCATAAAATTGTTATTTATAACTTATTTAATAATTAGTGTTACAAAACGTAGAAAAAAGTTGCAAAATATGTAAATTTAGATTACGTGGACAAAATTTGCATGTCTCAGTTAAGCTGTCGCGACAAACTATTGATTTACTCATTACTTGTCAGCTACACAAATTATTTGACCAGCATATGATGAATTGTGATGTTTTTGAATTATTTCATTTTTTTAGGGTTAAAAGAATGATAAAGTATAGAAATTTGTGAAGTTTTGATCATGTAAATGATATATTGTAATGATATTGCTACGATATTGTTGTGATTTTCTTACGATATTTTTTTGATATTGTTACGATATTGCTATGATATTGTTACGATATTGTTATGATATTGTTACGATTTTGCTACGATATTCTTACGATAGTTTTGTAATATTGTTACGATATTAACGATACTATTAAGATGATTTTAATTAATTTTTTGTAATTTACATTAAGTTTCTGTTTAAATATACTATAATTTGTCACATAATTTTAATAAATCAAAAATTCTTAATTTTCTTTACTTTTTTTTAAATTGCAAGTTATTTTGAATAAAATTACCGTAACCACATCATATTTTCTCTAACGGAATATCTGATTGTCTCTTCTGTCAGAAGTCGAAGAGTAATTTAATATAAAAAGGGAGAATTACATTAAACTGTGATTTTGAAAATTGAGTTTTTCATGCGTGAAATTGTAACTTGCATTTCACGCAATATGCAGAATAATATAGAAACGGATTTATCTACATAAATGATGTAATAAGACTAACAATGATTTATAATTTTATATTTTCGTATCTTTATTGCATCTTCAAATCCAAAATTGTAAAAATAACACAAAACTGTACGAAGGAGAATATTATCTTTATTATTTTGATTATTTGATTATTTTTGTTATTTTTTTCTTTTTGTTATTTTATTATTTTTGTTATTTTATTATTTTTGTTATTTTTGTTATTTTATTATTTTTGTTATTATATTATTTTTGTTATTATATTATTTGTGTTTATTATTTTTATCATACGTGACAAGATAGTCACTTCAACTTTCTGCTTAAAATTTGAGTCATCAAAAAAGGTCACTTTAAATTTACACTTAGCAATCTTAACATTACCTTATCTTCAGTTAATTGTTACCTTACTCTCCAGACAAAAGGGTATTTTTAAACAATGTGTAAATTGTATTCTGATGATTAAAACAATCTAAAGTACATAGACTAGATATGACAAAATTATCACATTTTATTTATTACTTTTTTCCGTCTGTCAGATTAGTAACTTTACTTTAAACGGACAGAAACTTTTTACTGTCACAAAAATGTTTTACTACCAAATTATAGACTACAAATATACTATTTTGTTTATTTTTACCATTTTGTTTCATTTTACTGTAAAACATAGTATTTATTTAATATTTATTAAACGAACGTTATTTCTTCATTTCAAATTGAAACTCAATTTGTAAGATTATGTGTTTATAAATTGTATGTCATTTATATATGTTTACAGCCTCATGTTTATTTTGAACTTTTATATTTTCTTGTATTATTAAACCATTTGACCCGTTTTTCTTAAATTGTACATAATTTTAGCAAATTTAACTTTACAATTTTTTCTTAGTGCTTTTTACATATTACTCAGTGTTTTTTACATTATGCTCAGTCCTTTTTTTACATTTTTCTCAGTGCTACGTATGCGAATATAAAAATGAGATTTTAATGAACGAAAAATAATTTTGTGCCACGATTACATATTATCAGTGTAAAAAAGGTAAATCAATACGTTTTATGATTGCCTAAGTGTGATAAATTTTCGTTAACGTTCGATAACTTTAATCCCAACGAATTACAAAACACTTCAATCACTGATAACTTTTTATTTCATAGTTCAACAAGCGATGCACAGAAAACTTTAAAAACAATATTAAATTTTTTTAGACAAGTTTTTATAAAAACCAGAATTTTTTTTATTATTCATTTAATAATAAATGTAATTTCTAAACAAACATTACTTTAAGGCTGCAAATATTGTTACGCTATTATTGTACTATTTATGTACTATTTATGTACTATTTATGTACTATTTATGTACTATTGTTGTACTATTGTTGTACTATTGTTGTACTATTGTTATTTTATTGTAACGTTTTTCTTTTACTTTCGCATTCTATTGTTCTACTGCTGTGAAACAATTATAAAACTGTAGTAGAAATACTACAATAAGATTACAAAAATATTACAAAACTATTACAAAAATATTACCAAAGTATTACAAAACTATTATCAATCCCAGATCCCATGAGAAAATAAAATTACAATGCATTGAAAACAATAATTAAATATTAATAATTAGCTTCTTCCCAAGGCAACCTTTCTCTAAAAAAACAACATAAATTTAAATAATTTAGTTTTCGATTAGACACGGTTTAGTGACTTTTAATCTTATACCCGTAACGGATTCTTTACATGTTTAATTTAATTAGTTTGTATGGGATTAAATTTAACTTTAGTTTGTTTTTACCACAAAACTCGAACAGGAGTTAAGTAAACTTGTGGGATGTAGTACAGGTTTCATTTACGACTCGTGATAGGTGTGAATTAGTTTCAAATAGTTCACACTGTCTAGTCCATCAAGAACGTGATAATAATGATTTTAGTTGCATTGAACTTGCAAAGTGTAAACTAGACTGCCAGGTAGTAATAAAGATGAGACTAAAAGCTACATAAATCATAACTTACCGCAAAATTATACACTTTCCGAAACTAACAATGGAAATTCTAACAATTAGAAAAGTCTTATCATCTGTCAGTAAATGCACCATAAATTACAACAATAAAAGGCGTAAAATGGGCATTTTAAATCTTGAAAGTTATGGTTTATTTTTGTAGTTGATGTTAGTATTTTTTATAATTTTTACTGCTATTGTTCATTTTATTGTTATACTACTATTTGTTATTTTTATTGTTCAACTACTATTTGTTTTTTTATGCTACTGTTATTTATTTTTATTTTGATTTATTTTATTGATAATAAAAACCAATCCATTGATTAGAAAATAATTTTGTTGGTCAATTTGCTTAATTCTTGTTAAATTGATTGTTGCAATTTTTAAATTTGCGCGGTCTATCGTTCGCTTCGACTCGAATATCGATACACAGTTCGATCAATAGATGTCTGCATAACCTAACCTTTCTTCAGTGTTTTGATTGTTATCCTAACCATTAGATAATACCGAACAATAATTACCCACACAGCACCGGAAATTCCCTGAAACTCCCCTGAATATTCAATTACATTTTCGGAATATTGAAATTGGAAGTTCCGAGAAGTTTGGTGGAAATTCCCCGCGTCAATATTCAGTGACAAGCGGACATTTTTCTACTTCCACGGAACTTCCCGGAACTTCCAATTTAAATATTCCGAAAATGTAATTGAATATTCAGGGGAGTTTCAGGGAATTTCCGATGCTGTGTGGGTAAATCAACTGATGATTCTCATCAATTTTAATTGTTATCCTAACCACTAGATAATACCGAACTATAATACCGAAATATAATACCGAAATATAGAGCCAAAATCTAATATCGAAATACAGTTTCGAACAACAACTCCAACAAATAGCGATTTTTAACAATTTTCATTGTTATCCTGATCACTAGATAATACCGAATTATAATCAATTTGCATAATTTGCATAAAGTACAACTGAACGTTTTATCGATAAAAAGCTAGAGTTAAAAAGAAGAAAGAATACTAGAAATAGATTCGAAAAGTAAAAAAAGTAGAAAAAAATCCAAAAGTATAAATAGCAGAAAAAGAGTCAAAAAGAAGAAATAGTAAAGAGTCAAAAAGAAGAAATAGAGTCAAAAAGAAGAAATAGTACAGTCAAAAAAGAAAAATAGTAGAGTCAAAGAGGATAAATAGTATAGTCAAAAAGGAAAAATAGTAGAGTCAAAGAGGATAAATAGTGGAGAGTCAAAAAGAAAATATTAAAAGGAAACAGCAGAAAAAGACTAAAAGAGAAACAAATTGCAAGAATAACTGCTGATGACCCTCTCTTAAATAAATATATAAAAAAGATCAAATGCAAAATACAGACTAGAGCCAATCAAACGATGGCAATTAGACATAAAATGTCATTATGCGAAAAAGCCTACGGTCTGGAAACTCGTGACTCGTTGCCTAAAATGGCACGAGACAGACGGGCTAAAAAATCAAGAAAGCTTGGTAAAAAGCAACTTGTACTAGACGTGACTTTAAACGGATTATGCAACTTTTCTATTTTGCGCGTTCCGCATACAAATCTGCTGATTTGTTACGTGTCTTTTACTGGAAAGGTAATTGCCCGCAGGACACAGAACGCTAATTTGAAAAGCATGAAAAAATTGCACCGAGAAGGTCTCCGATCAAAGAATTTCATTCACACTTGTAATTTCAAAATGGCTTTCTAATTTTTCATCTTGTCAATAGATTCCTTGCAGTGTTTTATTATTCAAAATCGATCAACATTATTTGTTCAACATTATTTATTTAAATGTTTTATCAACATTTAGAAAATGTTTTTGCTTAGAGCAAGCTGAGTTAGAGGAAGCTTTGTTTTTATATACATAGATAGAGTGTCAAAAAGAAGAGTTAAAAAATTCAAATTTTGTTAAATAAAATTATAATTTCATTGAAAGTTTTTGTAAATATGAGCGAGTTTACACTGATCTGATCTACGAAAGCGTAGATAGTAGGTATAGCTAAATTAAATAAATTAATTACATTAAATAATTATTTCCATTATTTACAATAATATAGAAGTTAATAACACAAATAACACCAATTTCAATAATATATAAGGTAATAATATAAATTGAAAAAGAAAGAGGAAGAAACTCGGGAATAATTTAACTGATTGCAGATATAAATAGAGCCATTAATTTACGAATGTGGAAATTATGCTACTTTTTACATGAATAATTTCATAAGCTATAGAAAGTTATTCGTATGAAAGAAATATGAATTGAAATAACAAGGAGCATCAAAGTCAAGGCTAAATATGTCATTGGAACGCTTGGCGTATCAAGAAATGCTTCATTGTAATTTTCTAATTACTCAAGGAAATGCGTTTAAAAAAGCATTAATGAGAAACAAGTTTTAGCTGCGAAAGTGGCCTACACTTCTGGCGCCAATAAAACACCATCTGAGGAGAATTAAAAGCAACATTCAATTCACAAAAGGGCGAAAAGAAATTCTTCATAAAAAAGGAAAATCAGTTGAATTTCTCATCTTTTAATGTGATAATAAAATGTGTTATTTAAATTATTAATGTTTATATTAATAATTAAATTAAAAACCATAATTTCCTTTATGGTGAAACAATTATTCATTAATAAAAAAAAATATTAAATTAAAAAGGAAAAAAGTTACAACACGCATAATGTTCAAAAAAGAAAGAGCGACATTATTGATTGTTTTACATACATTTAAATTTGTTTGTGTCAATAGTGAACGAAATTTTCGCTTACTTTGCAGAAGTAGTGAAGAAGATTCGAATAATATTGGACGTAAAATCAATGTTGGCGTGTTTGATTTATTACTCGTAAAAATGTTGGCATTCTATAAAAAAAAAAAAAAAAAAAAAAAAAAATCTGATACTGCAGTAAAGATAATTAAATATTTCGATTTCTGTACTTTCAGCAAGAATATTTGGTTGTTGCCCTTTAGCTTTTATTTATAAATATTCTTTTAAATAAATCAAATGGATTTAAAAATATATCCGATTGTCTACGATGTCAATGCTGTCGATCTAAGAATAGAATATGTACAAGTCTGGTGTATTGCACATGTGGTGCCGTTTTATTGAACATAAATTTCGCTATGTCATATAACAACAAATTCAATCTTGTGCTTTAATAGTATGACACGGAAAAATCGAATTAGCTGTAGTTGCTGACTGACGCAAAATTTCTACTTATATTGATAATTTATAGTTAATTTTAACTAATTGTTGCTAATTGTAGCTAATTGTAGCTAATTGTAGCTAACTATAGCTAAATATAGCTAACTGTAGCTAATTGTAGTTAAGTATAGCCAATTGTAGTTACCTATAGCTAAATTGTAGCTAACTATACCCAATTATAACTCTTTTTTACGTCTTTCATTTTTCGCAACTTTTTTGTTCTCACTTCATCATCCTCCAAAATGCAGGAAAAAAATTCTGCATTAATAGTAATAAACTAACCTTATTCTATGGAAAATCAGCTGTCAATTGAGACCAAAAAAGTAAAAAAATCTTCATTATTACGCGTGTTATCGAATTTTCAAGAAAACATTAAGATTTTCACGTTTTCGTGAATAACTGGTGTAATAATGATCGAAAAAGATCCATCCTAGGCTCATTTTGTTCAGAATTTTGGCAGTTTTAAACAAAATTTCGAACAAGGTTTTGGTATTTAAATTGCAAGCGCAAATTGAATTGATTCGAAGTGATTGAACTGTAGGTGTCGCAATTCTCTTGGACGATAGCGCATGTTTTTATAAATAGTGTGTTTAATTTTTTATGTATCTATTTGTCATACATTTTGTTTACCACACATTTCATTTATTATATATTTCATTTATTGAATATTGCATTTATTTCCCATGCGATTCATTTCTCGTATATATCATTTCTATTTCATTCCTATTTTATTTCTCGTGTATTTCATTTCTCGTGCATTTCGTTTCTATTTTATTTTTCATGTATTTCTATTTCATGTCTCGTATGTTTCATTTTCCATTTATTTTTCATATCATTTATTCTATTATTTATTTATAATTTATTTATCATTTATTTATCATTTATTTATCATTTATTTATCATTTTTATTATATTATTATTATATTATTTTTATATTCATTTCCTTTGTATTTCGTTTCGGGTTTCGTTTCTCATGCATTTTTCATTCTTCATATACATTTCATTTTTCATACATTTTCTTCCTCATACATTTTATTCCATGTACATTTGTATCTCAATTTTAATCCCCAATTCTTATAATATCATCATTATTAATTCAAAAGATCGATTAATCGAGAATAAAATTTTATCACCAGAAGATGCTTCTGCGAAAAATCTCGTTCCTTCCTGTGAAATGAACCAATCAATAACCCACCCCGAGGAAGTATGTACGCACGACAGTGATAAAAGTAGAAAAAAATATCCATAAAATCGCCGACAGTTAATGGTGGTTAACGCCCCACTAATCCAAAGAACCACGAAACCAAACAAGCCTACATTTGCTTAAAGGGTTGAAACCGATCCGACAAAAATCAGCCTCTAGGGTTGACTCTAATCTGCAAGCTCGAAAGCTCTCCAAGGGTTGTCGGCAATTGCGTCTCGATTCTAACCCTCAGGGGTGACAACCTTTCAATCTCCACCCTCGTTTAAAACTTTTCTCAATTATTATCTCAAGCTCACCTGCAGATGAATCGGCACCTTCTTCACCGGCGTACTCATCTCTTTATCTCTCTCTCTCACACACTTTGTTTAAAAAAAAGAATCTAGTTTCTTCTGAAGCGCAGAAAATTCTCTAACCCACTCACAAATGAAAAAAAACTCGCACGTGAATTGCCTCTCGTGTTTATTTCCAACGAAGCACTGATTAAAAAAAACCGCGGTCCACACGCGATTTTCTCTATGCGGCGATGAAAGAAAATGTTATCCTATTTTTGTGTCTGAACGAAGAAGGCAGATCAATTTGAGCCTAAGCTAGACGATGACGGTTTTCTTGTGTGTTATAGATATCAGTGCGGTTTGAGATAGTACGAGTTTGCGCGTCTAACGGAGCCGGCAATCGACTAATGTCGCGAACGCGCTCTGCGCAACAAGGTAGGGGATTCCCCCACTGAATTCTCTTTCATCTCCCACCCTCGCATTCAACAGTCATGTATGATATTTATATGAAACCTTTGTGATCACTTTCTTGCTCAAGAGGATTCTTTTCTCGATCCCGAAAGGGGTGGTAATTTTGGTGATGAATTATCGTTAGAATTGTCATTGAAGAGGGGAAGATAAAAATTGTAAAAATCTAGACAGAATAAAAAGAAAAATAAATTTCTGAATTGGATTTTATTGATCCCTTAAGTTCGTACGGCCCTGTTTTATCAGGCACCTGTTTCTGTATTATCTGAACTCGAGTCTATTTGATAAAACGATGCGGAAAAGTTACTTCCTAATTCATTTCGTAGCCAAATTTTTGAGTTAGAACTTACCATTTTTTTAGACACTTGGCAATTTTGTAGACAGAAAACATTTTGATGTAATTTCTGTGTGGAGATTCTACGTGGAAGTTCCACATGGAACATGGAAATTCTACGTGGAAATTCCACATGGAATATGAAAATTCTGTGTGGAGATTCTACTTGGAAATTCCACATGGAACATGGAAATTCTACGTGGAAATTCCACATGGAATATGAAAATTCTGTGTGGAGATTCTACTTGAATTCCACATGGAATATGAAAATTCTATGTGGAAATTCCACATGGAGCATGACAATTCTACGTGGAATTTCTACATGGAACATGACAATTCTATTCGTGGAAATTCCATATAGAAGATATAAATTGTACGTCGAAATTCTACATGGAAAAAGACAATTCCATGTATAAAAATTGCATATGTAACAAGACAATTCTACGTATAGAATTTCCACATGGAGCGTATGGAAATTCAATGTAGAATATGGAAATTCAATGTAGAATATGGAAATTCTACGTAGGAATTTCATAAAGATGAATTCTAAATTTATATATGTTTTTGCAAGTGGAAATTCTTAATAATGGCTCGTGGAATAACTGTATAGAGGTTTCCGTAGAAGCTGTTAATGTGGACGAATAACGTGGAAATTCTACGAGGAATTTCGAGGCAAAAGATTGATATTTTTTATACAGAAATTCCGAGTATAGATTCCTCAAATTTTCTACAAAGATAAATTAATTTTTTTGTGGAGATTTTACCAAATTTCCTGAGAAATTATACCTAGAATTATATATCTATAAATTCTACTAAGAACTTCTACAAGTCTCCATGCAAGAAGAGTTTAAACCTTCTATGTCGAATTTCAATATGGAAATCCAATGTGGAATTTCCATGTAGAAATTCAATGTGGAAATTTCATGTAGAAATTCAATGTGGAATTTCCATGTAGAAATTCAATGTGGAAATTTCATGTAGAAATTCAATGTGGAATTTCCATGTAGAAATTCAATGTGGAGAAATTCAATGTGGAATTTCCATGTAGAAATTCAATGTGGAAATTCCATGTGGAAATTCCATGTGGAAATTCTGTATGGAATCCCCACATTGCAGTGTTCTATACAGATGGAAATTTCACGTAGAATTTCTCTATAAAGGTTATATTCCTGAAGAAGTTTTCATATGGAAATTTTGTAGAATTCTTAGTGAAATTTTATAGAAAGCTTTCCGTGGAATCTATAACGTAATTAATATGTATTTTTCACAGAAAAATTTACTTTCTATGTAAAATTTCCGAATGCGAAAAAATTCTACAGAAACGTCTCTATTCGCAAATATTTTATGTAGAGGTTTTTTAAGTATAGAAAATTAATGATTTTAAACAAATTTAACAATATTCTACTGGAAATTACACATGGAAGGTTTACATTAAAAAATCCACTGTTAATTCTACGTAGAAATACTCTTGGACATTCCACATGGAAATTTAACTTAATTTTTTTTATACTCCACGCGGAAATTCTACGTGAAAATTCTACGTGGAAATTTTTTTGAATATTCTACATTCTAAGGAATTTCTACGTAGAATATCCACGTGGAATATTCAAAGGAATTTCTGCGTAGAATTTCCACGTGGAATATTCAATACAAGAATTTATACATACAATTTCCACGTGGAATTCTTTTGGATATTTCACATGGAAATTCAACTTAAAAATTATTTTGGATATTCCACGTAGAAATTTCTATATAATTTCCAATGGAATTTCGACGTGGAATTATCAATGAACTTTCCGCATAGAAGTTTCCGTAGAATTGCATTAAATAGCGTGGAATTTGTTAATTCAAAAATATTATTTTTTAATTAACCATACATTTAAGAGAGTTAAAGAAGTTCCTTTACCATTCTATTAAATTTCCGTGACTAATTAAATTCCACGACTTTTCCATGACTTTCAAATCTTTTATGACTATTATAGACATCCTCTGATTTTTATTGTTGATTTTCTTTCAAAAATTCTAGTTCAAAGTCAGTTTTCTTAGTTTTCATTTAAAATTTTAATATATGATGATTCTTATCATCGGGGTGTTTGTTTATAATTTTGATACAATCTCTGGTTAAACTGTTTATCCATAATGTACTGATAAAACAGTGTCCGAGAATTACATTCGCTTACCACATGAGCTTCAAGAATTCCACAGTCGATAAACTCGTTCGTACTTGTTACTTTTCTGTAAAATCATAAGGTGGACTTTGTTCTAAAATTATCCCGGTTTTATTCAAACGTAAATATTCCATTAATTTCTTTTTACCTCATTAGTTAAAATTAGATCGATTCTTAAAATTGATAACACTAAACTAAATTACTAACGCTTAATTAATGAAATTCATATATTTCTAGATAAATAAGTAAATAACAAAATCCCAAGAAGAAAAAATTGTTTTCTACAAAAAAAAAATTCTACAAAAAAACTGAAGCAAAATATTTTCTTCCGTAAAGGAAAATATATTAAAAAATGAAATGAATAAAAAATCAGCAATGATATAGAAAGTGGTTTCTTGAATTTCTTTTAAAATCAGAAAAGTTCTTTTCAGTCACTTCTGCGTTTTAATGCCAGAAATTTCGTTTAAATATTATGAGCCCAAAAACGGTTCACAGGTGTGTTTGAAAAAGTTTTTTTTAATTATATGATGCTGAAAATTATTATTCTGCGAAATAAAGGCGCTGCAGGAGATTTTGACCGTCGATTTTTCAGGGTACCTTGTCGGCTTTTACTTCTATTACAAAAATGGGAATGACAATGCAAAAATACTTATTATGATGGGTGAAATGAAAGTTTGTTGATTGATCCCTTAAACCAGCTTTTCACTGCAAAATACTGATACGACTTTTAAAAATATTTATAACTTTGTATATCTTGTCAATGTTTATGAGATTATCTCTTTTAAACTTTAGAGTTTTTTTATTTTATCAATTTGTAGCTTTCAGTATTATATTTCGATGCTTTTTGATTTTAATTCTTTATCTAAATAGAAATTCGAATAGATATTATTTTTAATTATAATTTTAATCAACGTATCAGTTATTTATCGATTGATCAATTATCAGCAAATTTAATCAAAAGTGCTAGAATCGATAAGACACTTTATTTCCTTCAATTTTATTAAATTTCGAAAACACACGCCTGTTGCTCGGCAACCAAACTTACAACTCTGTATATTCTTACATAAAACATCCACTTTCAAACTCTTAATTTTATTCGTGAACAAATGATATGCGAATTAAAAAATTATTGCATTTTACATTCATTTTAAATTCATTTTTGCAAAGTAAAAAAAAGTTTATTGCAAACATGGTCAAAATGATTTGTTTGTTACTATAACTTTTTGTTACCTTTTTGTCGAAAAAACATTATATTACAACAATTACATTTTGTTACCTTTCTGTTAACAAAAATGTTTATTACAACGACTTTCTGTTTCTAATACATCACAAAAATTGTCACGATTTGCCACTAAACAAATGAAGATGTAATTTTTTTGGGTAGAGTTGCATTTCATTATCTTGCATAAATTTCGATAACGAAATTAATTGGAGAGCCCCTTTGACTGGTGAATTTCATGGTGAGCTCAGAATATTGTGGACCACCACTTATGACTTTTGCGAAACCTCCGTTACCGTCTTTATCGAGATCTTTGGCAAGAATTTGAGTAATTTTCATTCCTCTGGGAATATCCATTTTTTTCACAACTTCCACGACTTGCAACCATTTTCCAGCTTTGACAATATTTTCCTTGTAGACCAATTTATCTCCTGGAAGACGACTTCCAACAGTCAAATCATGCCCAGGTTTTCCTTTCAGATTTATTCCTTGTGGCGTGAAATTCCTTGCCACTGTCACACTTATCAGAAACGCAAATAATATAACAAATTTCAGAGACGTCATTTTAAAAGTCCAGGATGCAGTTACTAAAACAAAAATAAACTGTCAAGAATTGAAAATTAGATTTGAAAAGAGAATGCGAAAAACAAGCAAGAAAAAAGAATCAAAAAAATAAAACAAAAAAGTACAGGCAGAATAAAAAAAGTCGCAATTTCAATTTAAAAATATCGAAAAGGAAATAAAGAATTTTTGGAAAGAAACTTGTTTTTCTTTATTAAAAATTTTAGCTATTAAGAAAATTTGAAAAGAAATAAAAAGTATTAAAAGGAATGTGTAAATAATGTTTCGTTATTTTAATGTATGCATTTAATATAAATTTAAAATTTGAATTTATTCAAAAAATTTGTTTTAGCGCTAAAAAAGTAATTTTCTGGAAAAACTGTTCAATTGTTTAAAATCAAAAGCATCGAATTTTCTTAATAAATGGAAATCTATTGAGATTTAGCTTTTATAAGAAGCTCATGAACTGCATTTTAATGTTTTCTTGACTTTCAATAAAGCAATTGAATTTCAAATTTTCAATCTCTTAGTAAAAGCTTAAATAACATCTGCAGCTTTTTTTTTTAAAAAAAGCTACTAGCTTGTTTAAAATTTTGTCAAAATGTGTGAAAATATGTGGAATTGAATTTATTTTAGACAGTAAAATATATAAGTGTGTCACGCTCAGAAAAAAGGACCTTAGAAGCGAACGATTTTAGCTTATTTATGATTATAGGTTATGTTTGATTATAGTTTTAATATGATCAAAGATTCGCTTTTAATTCTTTGCAATAAAAAGACTGTATTCGACTGCAAATATTTAAAAAGGAAGCTTTAATGAAGTTAAAACTATTATGAAACATAACCTAGAATTTGTTACTCCTAAGGTCCCTTTCTTTGAAGCGAGTCTCAAAAACATGGAAAAGATAAATATTGTGTCAAATCGAGTACGAAAAGGTAGAAATTGAAATGAAATATAAAAAATTAACGAAAAAAAATTAAAACAAATAATAAGAATTACATATGTTTGTGAGAATAATATGTTTTTACGTGACTGTTTAACTAATAAACAAACAAACAAATAATTAAAAAACCAATAGGAAAAATTTTAAAGTCCTTTTTGTTGATAAACTTATTTTAAAAGAAAATTTGGAAGAAACTCACCTGATTGAATTCCACCTATTTATGACTAACTGGATCACAGTTGATTTAATTTTTATTAATACATCTTATCTACCTTATCGCGAATATAGATCACGTAATGAAATTTGTCATTTATCTGCATTTTCCTCGTATTTAGTAGGTTATCATATCTTTACATAAAATCCTGGAAATTTTTAATACACAAATGAATAAAAGCCTGTTATCAAATTAATTACAATTTTATACAAAATTCGAGGAAAACATTTCAAAATTGCAAAAAAAAACGACAACTAATTTGAATACATTTTAAATTTTTATCATTTTTTAAAAATCAATAAACGCTACGTTTTTACGTTTCGACAGTAAAACTGTCCTCTTCAGAACTAGAAGAGATTTATTAATAAATCAAATTAACATTTTTGAACATAATAAAAAACCATAAATACAAAACTAATTTTACAATGTAAAAAAAATAATTACTGCAATCGTACCGACATTGCCTTTATATGCTATTTTCGAGCATTCCGAACAAATTATTTTTATTGTGTGCGGTAATTATTTTTTCTATATTGTAAAATTATTTTTGTATTTCTGTTTCTTTATTATGTTGAAAAATGTTAATTTGCTTTATTAATGAATCTCTTCCAGTTCTGAAGAGGACATTTTTACAATCGAAACGTAAAAACTTCTGGTTTTTCATTTTTTGAATGACCTTGATACTTTGACTCGGATTAATTGATGAATTCTTCTAATTACGGATTTTTTTTAATTTAAAAAAAACAAACAATTGACCTGTTAGATTTAAAAAGATTCTTTTGTGCAAAGTTTCTGTTCATTTCTGACATAAATCAAATCAAAATTAGAATAAAGGATAGTACCCCACTTGAAGATTCCTATTTCAAGCTCTTTGTCACCCTTGTGTTCACCCACTGGACAAGCCAGATGGTTCATGGCAAATCAAAATATTCTATCAAGTATTTCTAGAGGGTTAAGGGCTGCTAGAAATATTTATTGTAGTACAGGCGCATTTTCTCTATTTTCTGAACTAATCAAATAAGAAAACTGATTTCTGAGATTGCTTGGTTGAGAACGTGACAGGTCTTCAACATTGCCAAAAGGATCATTGCCCTCGCTTCTTAATCCTTGTAATATAAAAAGTTTCACCTTTGAAGGGTAAATTAAACTTTTCTTAATTTCAAAAACTTTGATGCAATCGAATTCACCTCAACGTCTCGGGAAATTGGATCTTTTCGTCTTATTTTCATAGTAGCAGATTTAGGCTTTATTTGACTTAAGATTTTATTAAATTATTTCATAATTAGGTTCTTATTTCATCGGTTATTTAATTTTCTTATTTAATTTTCGTATTCATTATTCATTCATTCGTAATTCATATACTCATGTATTATTCATAATTGTATATCCTTTCATTACATTCATCATTCATTTACTCAAATATTATTAATCATCAATTTATCAATTTGTAACGCGCTCTGAAGAAAGGAACATTGGAAGAAAATAGTGGGATATGTTCCATAGTAGTTTTAACATGTATATAATATTAAAATTTTAAATTACAAAATTATTTCATATAATTAAAAATAAATGTATGCACATCACGATGCAAAAATTCTAGATCCAGAATATAAAGCGCTATATCTCAGACGAAAGCCGACTACTTTGTTAGAATATTATACATAAATAAATTGTCCAATTTTTATTGCGTCAAGAAAAAATTTTCCGCAACATTTGCATAATATGTATAAAGTTTAAATTGTAATATAGCTAACTATTTAAATAAGTTTTATTGTTAGTGTTATCATTTTGTGAGAGTATATAAATTCCATTTGATAATATGTAGTGATAATTTTATACACAAACTGTAATAAATTTGAAAGTGTTATGTCTTGTCATTAATATAATCTTGGCTTTTCCAATTTGACCGTAAATCTAGATATATAGCTGGTGCGACGTACGACCTTCACCTATCCAGGAAATTAGATCGTTTGAGACCGTGTAATTGGGAAATATAAAGTTTGTTAACCAATTTATCGAAGACGATAGACTTTGGCCCTTGACAAGCGCTGAAATTGCTGGTACGTGTGAAATGAGTTTCAGTGATGATATACATGATATCAAAGTGATGAATACATAGTGTCCTTTGGGAAGCGCTCACAACGACTCGAAATAATAGAAGCAGATAATAATTGCATTATTTATTGCCTCAAAATCGCTCCTATCAGATTCTGTGCAATTTCAGAATATTGGTTTGTTAATTCATAGATTGAGATTTTAACATACTATATGCAATAGTATTTTAAGCTTTATATCCAGGCGTGTCTATATTTCATTACAGTTTTACATTGTCTCTATACAGTATTTAACCTAGAATGGAGAAATTTTGTATACTAGTATATTTTCACACGTGAATTATTTTTTTTAAATTTATTTTACACAATTAATACCCTTTATTTATAACTAAAAAATTAAAAACCGCAAATTATATTGAAACAAATATAATAGCCACTTTATTCTTGTAGACAATCATGGAAATGATAAGTGTTAAAACATTTTAATTAAATTTTGGATGAAGTGCTTAAAATAACATTAAGACTTTGAGAGCTTTTGTTACTTTGCTTATAGGGAGCTTTTTGACATCTCAAAAGCTTGGTGTAATTTCATAGACATATTAAAAATATTAATATCTGACTATATTACATCATATTTTGTAGAGAATAATAGAAATGACAATTTTTTAAAACTTTCAATTCAATTTTTGGACGAAGGGCCTAAAATAACATTGAGACTTTTAGAGCTTTTGTTATTTTCCTTACGGGGAGCTTTTTGGCATCTCCAAAGCTTGGTGTAATTTCGCAGACATCTTAAAAATATTATTATCTGACGAGATTACATTATTTTTTGCAGAGAATAATGGAAATGACAATTTTTTAAAACTTTTAATTAAATTTTGGACGAAGGGCCTAAAATAACATTGAGACTGTTAGAGCTTTTGTTACTTTCCTTATGGGGAGCTTTTTGGCATCTCAAAAGCTTGGTGTAATTTCGCAGAAATCTTAAAAATATTAATATCTCACGATATTACATCATATTCTGTAGAGAATAATAGAAATGACGATTTTTTAAATCTTTCAATTCAATTTTTGGACGAAGGGCCTAAATTAACATTCAGACTTTTAGGGCTTTTGTTATTTTCC
>WNHD01001071.1:0-49160 GCA_011057455.1 Ganaspis sp. Gsp50
AAAAGTTAGGGGTGAAAATCAACCCCAAAATTTGTTTTTGGGGAAAAATAAAAAAATATGTGTCAAATAGTTTTGGATGAACTGCTTATATGCGCAGTTTTAGAAAAATCGGTGATTATCACTTCCCTAGTGTTACTTGTAAGTAACATATGGTATTAAAAAACCATAAAATCGACCCTGATACTTGAAACCATTTATGGCAGAAAAACGTTTTCCTTCTCATGACTCTTGAAAGCTGCTCTTGTTTGGTCGTGAACAATATTCTATCAAACCAGTTTGTCAACTAATATTAAAAAGTTTGCAATTATCAATCTAATACGTACTCTCAATTTTCTAATAAATACTCATTCAAAATTGTCTATTTACGCTTTTGTTCCTAAAATTTAAATACTAAATTTCCATTCCAATAGATGCCAGAGGACTGATTGAACGGAATTTTAAGAAAGTCCAATATCCATTGTACTGCCACAATAATCCAATTATAAAGCCTCTGTGTACGTGGTTCGGCACTTAAGCGTCTATTCTGTTCTGTGGTGTATAGCCAAATTAGAACTAGATTTTAGACAGCTACCGTAACTGGTTCCCTAAATATATTAAGATTAAGGTCTAGAGTTGAGGTCAACGATGATCCTCGTGCTATCAATGGCATTAAGGAAAAACAAGTTTAACTCGAGATCTCAAACTCGACACACAAAAGGCTTAAAAGCGTCAAAATAGAAACGCCTCGTTTTCACTATTCAAGTCTAAACTCCCAACCCATAAATCTCTTGATTTCAACCTGTTGAGGAGTGTAATTAGAAGGACTTGCTTGACTTTTAATCTCCACTTATCCGGGATGTAAAACTGGTTTTTAATATGATTTAAGACCTTGTTTTAACATTAATCAAAATACTTTCCTCTAATTTAATAATTTCTTTCCTGCGCTATTAAACAAGACAAAAAAATTCTAGTATCATGTATTACATTTATTACTATTTATTTACTATTTAAATAATTCAAAATTTTCTCTTTCAAATGTAAAAAAACATGTAAAATTTCAGAAGATAAAATCAATAAAAAAATAAATCATCAGCATCTTTTTATCAAGTTTCTTAAAAGATTACATTATATCTTTTTATGTTCCTTTTATGGTTTGAAAAGTTTGATCTGACTTCGTTTATAAAACGATCATTTTTTCTTTTCTAATTTTTCGTTCTCATTTTCTTTGAACTAGACATTTTTTTAAATGCAGCACATTCTTATTTAATTTTGTCTTTTTTAATTCGAAAATGCATTTATTAATTCGAAAGTGCATTTATTAATTCGAAAGTGCATTTATTAATTCGAAAGCGCCTTTCCTAATTCTAAAGTACCTTTATTATTCCGAAATAATATAAAATTTATAGTTGATTCTACAAGATTGCGTCTCTCAATTACGCTAAAGCTCTTTTTAAATATTCATAAATATTTAAAACAAAAAGCAACATCGTTTCATTTTAATTATAAAGGTCTTTTTGTTTAACTTAGATCCAGTTTAATTTCATTCAATACCAAATTAGCCCAGTTAATTTTTAAATCGAAAAATTATACAATGAAACGATAAAGAAATTAATTATTATTTATAATAATTGTTCCTATAGTTCAAAGCTCAAGGTTCACATCGAGTGTGTTCTCTGCTAGGATTATGAAATGAATACACTCTTGTTTAACAGTCATTGCAAAACAAAGTCTGCTCAGAGAACACGTGTTTTCTGATTACAACGCGATTGTTATCAAAGCTTACGTCAAATCTTTTCCATGAGTGACCGATAAAGAGAATTTACAACTTGATACGTCAATTCATTTACAATCCTAGACATTCTAGAGATTAAAAAATTCCTCTCTCCAAAGAAAAGGTCAATTAACCTAATTTTTGTATTTATTTTTTTTTCTAATTATTGTACTTTTAAACACTTTTATAACTTTTACAAATTAATTCCAATAATAATTTTAGTTTTATTTAGATAATTTATTTTTTTACGGATTTTCAATTTAATAATTTGTAATCTTTTGATGATCGAAATCCGCTTGTATCGTGTTACAAATCCTAAATCAAGAACTCGCCAAGGCAAACGTAACTAGTTTATTGTTAAGATAAAATAATTGGCAGTACAAGAATAGGCTAGTACTTGTGAAAAGACAAAAGAGCGCAATCTTGCCTTTAAATTGCTTAGAGCTATCTTTTAAAAATCCGTTCTTTACAAATTTATTTCCAATTTTTTATTCAAGTTTAGCTAAAAATCTTATTAATCGAAAGCTTTTTTAAATTTGATTTTTTTTTAATTTTAATTTTTAAAATTTTTTTTTTAATAAAATTAGTTTTTATTATTTTTTCTATTATTCCTTCACGTTTAGCTTTCGTTAAAATGCACATTTTTTAAGGTTTGGATTTCTGTTGAGCTTTGACAAAAATTGCGACTCGTAATTGTATCCTGTGTCTCGTACAGATATAAAAGAAGAGTTTAGTGAAAGAGAAAAAAAAGTTTATAGTTTGTGTTTGGCAAACGCAGCTCCTTTGTGTTTAAACTCAGTTTCTGTTTTTCCAAGGCCAGGGCAAGATTTACTGCAACATTTTATTATCTTCACTTTGCAAATTTTCATACAATCGCGGGGGAAATTTTCAAGGACTTCGAGAGCAAGGGTTCCAAGTCCCCCAGGTTAAGAAAATTCAAATATGTGTAAAAGGGTGCAAATTAAAAAAAGGTAAAAGTGTCTTAAGGTTGTGACACATGTGCATAAACATTCTTCTTGCTTTTCATTTTCAATTTTTTCATTTGCTGGTGAATTTTTTTACATTGTAAAATCTTATTTACATTGTTGCATTGGAAAGAGCCTGTAAAGTACTTGGTTTCTGCACTTAATTTAATTATTTATTTACTTCTGTAATAGAAGAAATTATATGAGAAATCGATAAATGTTGATAACTACATTATCGACTTTCGCATTCTCTCTTTTATTTTAAAGAATGGAATTATTAATTTACCTTAGGGGCCGTTCATAAACCACGTGGACAATTTTTTCATAGTATTTTACAAGCTTTTTCTATTACTAGAATGTAGAATGTAAAAATGGTATCTTCTGCGAAAATGAAAAGTGCGAAAATGAAAAGTGCGGAAATGAAAAGTGCAAAAATGAGAAGCGCGAAAATGAGAAGCGCGAAAAAATGTGTCCATACATGGCATCTTTGACAATCTTAAAATACGGGAAAAATTCAACACTGTTATCAAGGATTTTAATTAGTTAAAAACGGAAAGGTTAAAACTTAATTTTTCTTTTAACACGTCAAAATGTAGGAAAATTTTACTCAACCGTACCACTTCTCTGTGAATGCATCCTAATGATTAAAAAATCACACGCAAAGGACTTCCTTTTGCGAACGAATTACTTCTCAAATACTTTTGCGAACAAATTACTTCTCAAATACTTTTGCGAACAAATTACTTCTCAAATACTTTTGCGAACAAATTACTTCTCAAACACTTTTGCGAAGTAGATTTTTGAAGTCCATTTTTGTTTTTCCATCCATAATAAATGAAGTCTCAGTTTTTGATAGTAAAATAAGCCTTGCTCGTAAAAAGGAACTTTGAGAGTAAGAAAAAAAATGGTGTACAATGGATATAGTTTACTGTGGACGTACACGCGCGTTGATAATTACATAAAAGCCCTTGGCCGCGGTCCCAGTCAGTCATAGCCATGTTCTCATTTCGCATTGGGTTTTTCGCAGGTCAGTCTCTTCGTCGACGTACTCGGACTCAGGCATTGGAAGCAGCAGCAAGTACCTAGGCACGTCGGGATCAACGTCGAGCCTCTCGAGGGATCGGAACGGTTACAGCAGCGGATCCTCGGTGGTTGACAGGCTCTCGAGCAAGTACTCATCCTCACTTCACTCGAGATGCACATCGCCCTGGCGCTCCTCAACGTATCTGGATCTGCTCGGGGGTGACGACTACAACGGTGACCTTGGTCGGGATCAGCGTCAAGACTCTTCGTCCTCATCGGCCTCCTCAGCCTCGTCCTCATCGTCCTCCGTCACCCCGTCACGATACTCAACTCTTCACAAGCGGAGACCAGCAGCAAGCACGGTGCTCACCAGCCATGCGCAAAATGATAGCGCCGCGGCGCCCGTCGAGGTAACAGTCAGCGATCAACGCAACAATAATACCAACGACCAAGACATTGACAGGCCCGCCTGCTGTAATAATAACAACGACCACGACAATCCCCAACGCCGCGATCACGAGGATCCGCTCAGCAAGGAGTCGGCTCCGATCTCAGGAGCATCAGCCAGTGATCGTGGCGGCGTCGGATTGATCGACACCAACCTTGATCCGCTCTCTAACTTTCCCACTAACCTCGATAACACGGAGCTGCTTACTAACAATAATGCTCGCTATCGCGAGGGCAAAATCGTCATCGAGGTGCAGGCCGGTGACTCGATACGTATTATCGATGAGGTGACGGCGCGAGACAACGCGGAATCATCCATCAACAGGCTGGCTCAGGAGAACAACATCAAGCCACCTGACGAGGCCAACGATGATCCCTTTGACGATCCCTTCTTCAAGTCGAGCAACACCTTCACCGATGGCATCCTCCAGAATGGCATTGGAGAGAGACCAACAATTGGCAACTATAGCGATGATCCGTCCCTAATGCCCTCCACGTCCAGGAGAGCTGACCACTTCTCAAATTCTGTCAATTCCATCAACGACTCTACCTCCCTGCCATCTTCATCCAATGCCACTGCTTCTGGAACCTGGCAGAGCAACGCCTTTAGAGATCATGATCAACAAATCGTGAGTGATGCTCTTCTTTTTTCAGACGAGCTTCTCGATCGTCCATGGAAACATTCACAGTCAAACTTTTTATGAATATTAATAATTTTCTTTTAACAAATTTTATCTTTTGAATTAGATGAACCAAAAGTTCTTTTCAATTCGGATCAACACGTGTTTCAAATCAGTTGGATCTAACGTTTCTTGGGGATTTCAATTAGTAGTGGGTTTTAAAGAATCATATCAAGAGATTTTGAAAGATTCGGATCAACAAATTTTGAAAGATTCGGATCAACAGATTTTTAAAAATTCGAATCAACAGATTTTTAAAGATTTGGCTCAACAGATTTTTAAAGATTCGGCTGAAGACTTTAAAATCTAGAACAATAAACTTTTGTGATTAGTATCAACAAAGTTTTAAGATTTGGAACAACGAGTTTTGAAATTCTGAACAAAAAGTATTGAGATGCAATGAACTTTTCAGATCCAAATGGAAAAACTTATAAACTTCGGATCAACAGACTTTCAAATCTTAAGTTTAATTTAATATAATTTTTTTAAAATCTTTAATTCTCAAGGTTCACGAATTTTTGTATTCAGTTCAACAAATTTTTATCAGATTCAGTTCAAGGACCTGCGCACGTGAATTTTTGATTCTTACAAATGTTTGAAAAGTGGAAAATTGGATTGTTATATTTTCAATAGGCTAATAATGTTTACATTTTTTTAAAATTCATTTTGATTCAATTCTAAGAAACACCCACAATCGATTCTAATGAATTTCATTTCGTGTTGGAGAACAAAGTAAATAAAAATTATTCATAATTTGATAAAATAAAATTAGAATTTAGATTAGGAAATTTTCAAGATTTAGATCAATAAACTTTTTATATTTCAAGTCAACAGACTTTTAAATTTCTTTTTAATGAATTCTCAAGATAAGTGCATTTTTAAGATTCAAATCAACACATTTCTAAAGATTTATATCAAATTTACTTGCGTTTATTTTTTAAATCTGAATTAGAATAAACAATCACAAATTCCAAGTATTTAATTGAAACGAAAATTTATGAATTTTCTTTCATAATTAATTAATTAATTATTTTTTTTTCATAATTTATGAATTTTCTTATTCAATTAAGAATAAAATTAACCCTTTTACAAGATTAAATAATAATAATAACAACTTACATAATCTCAATTAAAATTTAAAAATCTCAAACTGTTTTCTTCGATAAATTTCAAACACTGAAAGTTTTAATAGACCCTAAGGCACGCTAAATTTTCAAACGAAAATGTTGAATACGATTTTGTTGATATGAATCACATCTTTTCATAAATCATAAAAAATAAATCAAATAATCCTACAACCATCAAGTTATCAAATCATGTTCTAAAAACAAAAGCAGAAACTGTAGAAAATTGTGGGTCACTCGAAATAAATCTACAAAAAGCAAATTAATTACTTAATAATAAATAATTAATCTTAATTTCATTTCCATCAATGTTGTATAATTCATTTATTAACATTTTATTCAAATTATCAGAATCGTATAAAAATTTTATCGCTGAGTAGAGTTTTATTTTTAAGAGAAGAATGTTGTTTTATTTTTAAACAAGAGAAAAATCATGAAAGTTGTTTTATTTTTAAACAAAACAAAGAAACAAACAAATACAAAAGGCTGAATAAAAAGGGAAAAGAAAAAAAATGTAAACAAAAGAAAAGGGAGATACGAAATTTTCTGTTTTTAGATAAAAACTTTTCTTTGCAGATACAAATTTTTCTTCACAAACAAAAAATTGTCTCTTTGTTATTGTTATTTTTGGATGAAAATTTGTATTCAAAATAAAAAACTGTTATTTCCAGATAGACAAAAATTTTTGTGTACAAAAGAAAAATATTGTTCTTCGAGAGTGAAAAAAAGTATGTAAATTATACGACTCCGATTCCAAATAATTTGTAACATAAAATGAATTCTCAAAATTTGTGGAAATGTCAAGCAGTAAAGTTTGAGCAATCGGGAGTTTTTGTCGAGAAAAATATCTGCTTCAACGATCATTTTTGCTGGTTGCCAAAAAGTCTCGACGACGCGTGGGAAATTCTGGCAATCAATGTCGAGTCGTATTTTCTCGGGGAGCTTTCACATAAGCTGATCGGTAACGCGCTCAACATTCCATACGCAAGTTTCAACTCTTCATTAATTACCAATTAACTAAATTGTCCTAGAAAATTAGTGTTTCCACTTTTTTACAATATGACTCTCAATTCAACAAGAATATTAAAAGTGATTTTTCAACTCAAGTGCTCAGTGAATTCAGAAAATTTAAAAACCCACAATTTCTGCAGTTTCTTCATTGTTATATAATTATGATCGACTATTAATTGAAATTTTAAAAAACACTGCAATGTTGGAATAAAATGTGATTTAGTTAGATTCAAATTCAACGTGTTGAACTATTTTTTAATATTTTTAAAATACGGTATTATATTCTGTTGATACTGAATCTGACAAAATATTTTGATGGTACTGAATCTGGTAAAATATTTTGATAAATTATATTATATTTTGATAAAACTAAATTTGTTCTAATATTTTTTTGTACTGAATCGAGTCTAAAATATTTTTGGTACTGAATCTATTATAAAATATTTTTTGTAATTCAGTCGAATATTTCTTTTGGTACTACAATTTTATATTCTCTTAAAGTTAAAGCATTTAATTTGATCTAATATGTTGATCAATTTAAATTAATATTTTAATAGTGTTGGACTAAATTAAAAGTTAAATTGTTATGTAAGTAGTATTTAAATATTATTCAATTTAGCCTTCTGTTTAAAAAATATATAAAAGAGGTTTTAAATTTAGATGATGCTATTGGTCTCATGGTTAAATAATACTAAACTGTAATACTTAATTACATAATGTAAAACAGAATCTAATTGTTGAATAAATAATAAAAAATATGCAATTGTTACTAAAAGGTACAAAACACAATCTAGCATTTAGAGATTATAAAATTGAATTTAACGTTTGAATAATATAGAATTGAATCTAGTATTTAATTTATTATTATTATATAATTTATTATTATATTTATTTATTTTTTAGTATTATTTCTTTTGATTATATTATATTATATTAATTTAGTATTTAAATAGAATTAAAATGAATATAGTATTCCGAATACCAAGGCTACATTGAATTTATTATATCTATACATAACAATACAATATTGAATTTTGTATTTCAGTTCTACAGAATAGAATTTAGCATTTAAGTCAAATTGAATTTAGTATTTAAATAGTACTGAATTAAATTCTTTACTGAATTATTGCTAAATTCGATTCAATAATACAAGATTCAGCTCAGTTTTTGATTAGTGCAAAATTGAATTGAATTTAAATATAACCAAATTTGACTTTGCATTAAATTATAATTAATTAAAGTAAATTCATTTTTTATTTTAAATTAAGTATTTGATTAATTATTAATAACAATTAATTAATTATTAGTAACAATTAATTAATAGTTACAATTAATTAATTATTAGTAACAATTAATTAATTAATTATTAGTAATAATTAATTTTGAACAAATATAGAATTTTAATACCAGGCCAAATATTTTAAGACAAAAAATCGAGTGTGTAACTTTTACCATGTATAGCACAAATTAAAATGAAACTTTAAATGCTACAAAACAAAAATTCGACCGAATCTTAACAAAAAATAAAAAAACATAAACAATGCTGTGTTATCCATCGACGAGCGAAAACTCGGGATTTTCTGTGAAGCGATCCTCCTTGGAAAGAGATATATTACAATCTACCGTGAGTATCGTGTGTATTTTCTAATTGTTTTCTAATTCAGTTTATCAATGTTTCACAATAATAATTATAATAATACTCATGACTCAAGCATCAGAAGTCGCTTCTATTTTTACTCTCATCTCTCATTCAAAAGTTTTACACGAATTTTCATTTTTAATAAATTCTAGTACATTTTTATTTTCAGATTCCCTCTCGTCTTGATATGTTTTGACCCTTTTTTTCAAAAGGAGCATTTTTCCCTTTTGGTTCTTTAAATTCTTGAAATGTGAAGAAACAAGCCTCATTACGAAATTCGTTGATTTCTTCGACGACACCAGCTCGAGTCTTCTGAGTGCTGAGGCTTTTATTAATAGAACTTGAGGCGACGTTCCTAAAAATTCCCCGTTGAAAATTTCTCTGCACCAGTTTCAACATTATCATAATTGAGCTCCCAAGGAAAATCAATACTTTGCATCAGTTTAGCCATTCATTTAATGGAAAAAGTCGCTTTCGATTTGAAAAAGGAACCTGTAAAGTGCGATAATCTGTTCCTAATCGTGCTGATTCTCTGGGGAATAAAGACGACATCGTTTCCTTTCTGCCATCTGACGCCTGAAGAGACAGTCTTTCGGTATTTTTTCTAAACGCCAAAATCACATTTTTCCCTTTCTTCCAACTCGAAATTAAATATCTTACGTTAATTCAAAGAAATTTTAATCTTTAAAAGTCAAGACTGAAAATCTTTCTTCTTTAAACATCGAAATCATTTCTTCCGTAAAAAAAATTATCTCATTAAAAAAAACAAATTCAAATAAAATATCAAACTTTAAACCATAAATTTTGATAATTTTAAGGTTGCTTATTAATTTTCTGTTATTTATTCATATTATTTCTATTTGATTTTTAGTAAAGGAAAATAAGTCTATAGTTTCGTTTGATTGACATGTAATTTTTTCTTGAAATTCGTGAAAACTGTTTGCTTGAATAAAAAGTAATTGATTTCGGTTTCGTTGGATGTCAAAAGGAAAAACTTAAACTGGCTTGGCAAGTGATAGGCTGGGTACTGTGGTTTTTGTGGACTGCTGCTGCTCTCAGTTTCGTCTATGCATTTTTTCTCGGGATCGTGACACCCCTAGTGACCCGAAAACACGCCGCCCCTGACATCTACTGTGCAAGAGTTAATTATTTATCGGTTCAAATATGTGCCATTGACCAACAATCATTACGTATCAAGGTGAGCTTCCAATCTTGCAAAGTCACTTCAATTCAGTCCAAAAAAACTGGCAATTTCATTTCCTCAATTTATGCTCTTCCCATATTCTTAATGAACAATTTCGTGCAAAACTTTTGAAAATTTATCAGAGAGGCTGGACTTTTTTTTAATCATAAACCAGTTTTTTGTATATCACAAAACAGTTTCTGTGTATCACAAAACAGTTTCTGTAAATCACAAAACAGTTTCTGTACATCTCAAAACAGTTTCTGTACATCATAAAACACTTTTTGTACATTATAAAACAGCTTTTGTACATTATAAAACAGTTTTTTAAACTGTCTTTAAAACTTCTGATGCTTTATGAACTATGCTTTTTTCTATAAAAAAATTTACTTCCATTTTGTTTAAAAGAATGTGTTTTCAATTTTACGATATTGTGATAGTGACTAATTTTTTGTTTTATAGAATATTGTGTGATTACAAAATTCCCACTAAAAATGACAGTATGACGCTAAAATTTTCGCGCAGACGCATCAAAGACCGCAAATTTCGAAAAAATGAACGAAAAATCATACAAATGGTTGTAAACATTTAGATTGTTGGTAAATTAATAGAATAAAAATTTTAAAAAATAGATTTGTTAAGTTATCTAGAATTCTGGTTAAAGAAGCTAGAACTTCTGGTCACTTTAACCAGAAAAAATAGTAAGGCCATATTTAACCAGAATCCTAATTATTCTAACCATTCATTTTTTCAGTTTTTAAAAAAAATGTACAAACATAATTAAAAAAATAATCAAGTAGAAAAGAATATCGAAAAAATAATTAAAAGTATTAAAAAATTAATTTATTAAAAAATTTAATTAAAATAATGTCAGATTAAAGAAAAAAAAACATTGAATTTAAATTTCTGTTGAAGAGCCAAGTAAGGCTGAAAAACAAAGTGATTGTACAGTTGATATGAAGGAATTGAAAATTAATTGTAAATCTTTTTGTTTGATTCTTAGGACGAAAGTCCAGTTGTGAGGGGAGCTCGCAATCGACATCAGGCCAATCGAGACGAACGATGTGGTCTAAATGGTCTGCGAAACATTGGAAATACGGTAAGTTATTCATTCGCGTCTCATTACACACGTTCACATACACATATTGCATTCAATATCCTCTGCCAATATATGGACAATCGGACCTTGAAAAAAAAGACCTAGCCTTAACCCTGCACCATCCCAGGCTAATGAATACAATGAATAACCAGTAATGAATATCAAATTGCAATTTAAAAAAGGAATCCACTGTCACAAGGTTGTAGGTGATCGGCTTAAAAATTTAAATTCAATGAAAAAAATGTTTCCAATTCCAGAACTCAAATTATTCAAATGCTGATAAAATTTGCCCTGTATATAGGACTTTTCTTTGTTGCTTTTAAAATTGATAATTTTGTGTTTTTGAAAATGTATTGAAAGAAAAAAAGTCAATCAATTTAAATGAATAAAATCATTCAATTCATATGCAAAAACTCGTTCAATTTAAAGGAAAAAATATTTCTCAATTTGTACACGTTTTGATTAGAGCTCGTATATATTTCAATGATTCGATTAGAATAATTTAACATTATATTTAACGATTATCAAGATTGATAGATCCTATATATTTTGCTTCCTCATAGAGGAAGTTTTTCTTATTTGCAATAAGTATTTTTAAAGAAATTGAAAATAAATATACTTTTTTAACATTAATATTTAAAAATATTGTTGATTGTTAAAAAGATTGTTTTCAAGAGAAAAAAAAATTTTTCAAGAGGATATGAAAACCTTTTTTGAAAACGATAGATTGCTTAACTAGAATTTTCGTTAAATATGTCCTTACAACTCTTCCTGGTTAAAGTAACCAGAAGTTCTAGTTTCTTTAACCAGAAATTCTAAATCGCTTAACCAAAGAAAGTAGTAATGGCACATTCACTCAGAATTCTAGTTATTTTAACCAGACATTTTCTTCAGTGTAGATTTTCCGCCAACAAAATTCTGAGAAAATTGGAATAATATTTAAAACAAGGCTTCACTATGAGGAAGCAAAAAGAAAGAATTTCCCCAAAAAATCGTTTTTATATTAATTGCGTTTTACGTTATTAACATTCCGATTATGAAGTATCAATCGCTTTTTTGCCCGATATTTATATATTTTTGCCAATATTTATTTAATTTCATAATATTAATTTTATACAATATTAATATTATATAAATTATTATATTATCAGGGTGGCCACTTGACCGGGAAACCGGGAGAAACCGGCAAATGACCGGGAACTCAATTTTATAAGAAAAAGTGGCCACCCTGATTATATAAAATATAATAATATTATAATAAATAAAAATCTATTTTTAATATATAATATTATATATAATATTAATTTGATATTAAGTTTAGTTTAGTTTATTTTCTCCATTGTACACTTCAGTAAGTCTTACAATTATTTCCACAATAAAAACATTGGTTAATTTGATATTAATTAAGTAATTAAAAAAATGTAATGATTGTCATGTTGAGAGAAAAGACTAATTGAAAACTATTTCTGGAATTTCAGTGTTTTATGAACAGCGTGATTCAATGTTTGAGCAACACGAGACCATTGCTGGAGTATTTGCTCAACGAGCAATACTTGCCGGATATAAACACGACAACGTCCAGCATGAAGGGAGGACTCATCAAGGCATTCAGTCAAGTTATTTACGAACTATGGGAGGTTGGTGGAGATGTGGTCAATACAACGGCTTTTAAGTCTCAAATTCAAAAATTCGCACCACGTTTCATGGGTTACAGTCAACAGGACGCTCAAGAATTTCTTAGGTATTTGTTGGAAGGTCTCCACGAGGACGTCAATCGAGTCAAAATCAAACCTCAACCAATTCACACCGATATTCCTGATCACTATACGTAAGTCTTTTTCACAAACTTCAATCAGTTTTTCTGATTTCTTCTTTTTTATTTCTTTCTATTTCTATTTCTAATTTCTTTTAGTCATGAAAAGAACAAATCTATAAACATAATAGTATAAGACAAGTTAATGATATAAGATAATAATGTAAGTTTCGATAATATAAGACTGCACGCTAAGCAAAGACAAAAAATTCGAGATATTTACAAATATTAAGAAATTCTTTTTTGAATCTAGGGACAGTCAGAAGGCAGCGGAAAGCTGGAAGCGATATCTTCGAAGTGAGGACAGCACAATTGTAGACGTATTTGTGGGTCAATTGAGGTCATCCTTACGATGTACATCATGTGATCATGTCTCAGTGACCCTGGATCCTTTCTGGGATCTAAGTCTTCCTATTCCATCGAGAAGCAATACTGTTAAACTAAGCCAATGTCTGGAACACTTTACCAGGGAAGAAGTGCTGGATGGTGATGAAAAACCAACATGTTCCAAATGCCAGATGAGAAGAAAGTGTACCAAGAGCTTCAGCATCCAGAAATTTCCCAAAATTTTGGTTATTCGTATCCTTTTTGTCAACTTTATCAACTTTAGCAATTCTATCTATTCTATCTATTCTATAGCAATCTTCTTTAGCAATTCACTTTGATATTTCCAAAACTATCAGTTTATGATTTATTTTATGGGATCATTTGGGTCTCAACATTTTAGAAAATTATGCTCTTTATAGTGATATTTTTAGCAGAAAGTCCTTTGGGTTTTCCAAAGGAATAAAGAATTAATTCATTTAAAGTAAATTTAAAAAAGAAGATAAAAGAGAAAATAAAAGACAAGATAAAAAGGGTCATATTACGTCACACTCTAGGGGGGAGGGTCTACAGACTTGTGACACCCTGTGTTAATTTCCAATTTTTTCCATGTAAAAAGTGTGACATGGGGGAGAGGGAGGTTTAAAAATGGCTAATTTTGTGTGACGTAATATGTGGATGACCCCAAAAGAAGATAAAAAAGAAGATAAAAGAGAAGATAAAAGAGAAAATAAAAGAGAAAATAAAAGAGAAGATAAAAACAAAATAAAAAAAATATAAAATGTTTTCCTTAACATTGTTTTGTCTAGATCTAAAGCGATTTTCGCCAATGGAGCGATTCCGCAGGAAACTCAATGTGCTGGTGGACTTTCCGTTAACGGGTTTGGACCTGAGTGCCTTTGCCACACCTCGAGTTCAAGGTTGCACGTACAACTTGTATGGAGTCGCGAATCACTCGGGTACAACCTACTCGGGTCACTATACTGCTTATTGTAAACATCCTTACTCGGGAGAGTGGCACGAGTACAACGACAGCAGAGTATCGTCCGTGTCGGTGCAATCAGTTGTTTCCAGCGAAGCATACGTGCTATTTTATGAACAGCAGCCTCACAGTTCACACTTGTAACCTCACGCCTCGTCTAGTACATAAACAACCATCTTGCCTCTTGGTACCTCGATTCAGTCCAACAACAAATATTTATCGTATCATTTTAAAGGCGACTAAACACCTTGAAAGTGCATTCTTGCTGACCAACAACTTTTTCAAAGCAAATCGTTGCTCAACATCTTCAAAATGCATAGATGCTGAAAGACTTTTTGAAAAGACAGTTACTGAGCAATTTCTTCTCAAGAAGTTTGTTTAACAACTTCTTAAATATTGCCGCCTGTTAAACAACAATTTTGGATAGTTGCTGGACAACTTGTTGAAAAGAATGTTGTACAATTTTTTAAGAACGTTGCTAAACAACTCAAAAAGGTCGTTGTTGTACCACTTTTCGAAAAGGACCTTTTTGTACAACTTTTCGAAAGGAACGTTGTACAAATTTTCGAAAAGGACGTTGTTCTACAACTTATCAAAAAGAACGTTATTGTACAACTTTTTTTTAAAAGAAAACGATTTTAAGAGCATTTTAAATAGGTGCTGATTAAAATTTTGAAAATAGATCATTAGAGAATAAAATTTAAAAATTATTTGTAGCTAAACATTTAGAAATTCTATTGTTGCTAAACAATAACGTTTTGAAAAATTCATTATAAAGTCATTATAAAGCCACTTGAGAATCAAACATTAATGAGCAACAAATTATTAAAAATTTCAAAGAGAGAAAAAGAGGGATAAATTCATATTATAAATTTTATAAATTATATTATTATATTACATTAACATATTATAAATTAAATCATAAATATTAAAAATTTCGTTGCTCGTCAATTTATTGAGAGTACCGTTGAAGAATATCTTGATAATGGATAATTGCTAAACAACTTTTTGAAGGTGGATTGTCACTGAAGATTTTGAAGATGTCAAACAACTTCTAGAAAAAATCATTGATCGACTTTCTGTAAAGATTGTTCCTAAACAGCTTCTTAACAAGGTCGTTGTTAAATAACAACTGCAGAGGTCGTCGCTGAATGACTTTTTGAAAAGGCAGTTATTTCTCAATTTCTTCAAAAGTCGTTGCTAAACAACTTCTTAAAATCACTAAACAACTTTTTAAAATCTTTAAACAACTTTTTAAAATCTTTAAACAACTTCTTCGATCCATTAATGATTTCTTGAACGAAAACTAGCTCAACATGTTGAAAATGAATTTTTGTTCAACAATTCTTTAGAAGAGTGGTTCCTCAACATCTTGAAAATAAATTGTTGCTGAACAGTTTTTGAAAAAGTTGGTTGCTTAACGTCTTAAAAATGAATTGTTGATGAACAATGTTTTAAAAAGTTGGTCGCTTAACAATTTGGCCATTGCTAAACAATAATTTTTAAGAAAAGTAATTGCTAAATAACAATGTTTCAGAAAGGACATTGCTAAACAACAATCTCCTGAAATGTTGCTAACAACTCCTAGAAGAGCTTGTTACTAATAAATTTCTTAAAAGAACCGTTGTTTAACAACATCTTGAAAATTAAATATTGCAGGAAATCTTGAAAAGGTAATTGCTGGACAATTTCATGAAAATAGAGTTCAACGACTTTTTGAAAACTGATCGTTGCTGTACAACGTCACATTGGCGACAATCATGCCTCTTTCCTGCATTGAGTCATTAAACTCAATCCATGATTAGTAACTGAATTAAGGGAAAACTCGAGGAAGAGGACGAGTTTTGGGGAGAGGCTGCATTTCTTTTTACATTTAAATAATGTTTGATTCTGCTCGGCAGTGAATCGCACGAAATTCTATCAACTCAAATTCTCAGAACTTGATAATTTGTAGTTCTTCAAAAACAAAAGGAAAAGTAATTGTAATAAAAGAAGTGAGTTTGATAGAATTTAGAATCTACTGTCACTTTTAGTAAAAATCATGCTTTGAGAGTTTATTTTGTAAGACTTTTTTCATCGAATTTCTTTTTATAAAAGAATTAATGTACACTTAGCAAAATCTAGCGCTAATCTAGCTTTGATGGTTGGCCACGAATGAGATTAATTTGCGTCAAACAAGTATATTATTGGTTGAGTGCGAGGTGAACAAAAAACAAACAAAAGAACAATCTCCCGAGTGCTAACAATATCGCGCTAGACTTTAATTATTTACTTTATTTTATTGACTTTTGTAAAATATTTTTGTTTTATCACGATCAAGAGTTATTTATTTAATTTATGAAATGAACAAGATACAAATATTAATATATTCGATATTGACGGACATGATATACATATATAAATATATATTATACACAAACACATCTATATTATTATATTATTAAATACCAATAAAAGTAACAAAGATTCATGAAAACATATGCATCTGTCTTTTTCAATTATTTTACACTCTTTAATAAATATTTTTAGTATTAAGACTTTTATTCAGAACGTTTTGTAGGCATTATAATTGCAAATGAAATTATTGATTGTACTTTTTTTTAAAAAAAATCAAGCCTGTTAAGTGGTTGTAATTTTGGAAATTTTACCCCTTCCCTGCCAAGTGGATCGTGGCGCTTTTTCATTTTTTGAAGTATTTTTTTATTCAAATTAATTTTGGTTTGTAAAAATAGTCGGTATTATAATTTATATATTATATAATGTAAATTAATTTCCAGCATTTAAGTATTTCAGAAAGATATTTTCAGAAACAAAATGTAAAAATGTTTCTGGGATACAGATTTCTCTCGTGTAGATTGCAGGCCCGAATCTATATATAGTGCCCCGGGCGCCAACTTCACGGGGGCGTCAATAAAATAAATTTATTTTAAAATAAATTTGTTTTAAAAAAAAAAAATTATTTTAAAATAAATTTGTTTAAAAAAAAAATTATTTTAAAATAAATTTGTTTAAAAAAAAAAATTATTTTAAAATAAATTTGTTTTAAAAAAAATAACTTGAAAGTATTCAACGAGACACTTATTTAAAAAAAAATTTGAGGGAGCGACAAATTGCATCGTAGTCCTATAAAAAATCTAGATTCAGACCTGCTAGACTATCATAGAACTTTACTCTCCCCACCTCTTTAAAGGCCGCACGTAATTTACGAAATATAAAGCAACACAAAGATAACATTAAGTAAAAAATGGAGCTAACGTTGATTGATAAATTTTGGCGTTGAGTTTTATTTCTGTCAAAAGAAGAAGGATCAAAATAAAAAAAAATAGTGGTTTCTGTGTAGCCACCTACAGATATGAAATTTAATAACTGGAGTGTTACTCCAGGTATGGAATAATTCCATGGCACTCATAACTTCGCCGCACCTGGTAAAGCTAATGACTGAAAACTAGCCAATTTTCGGTCTTAAAAGTTTAAATCAAGTTGTCTATCTACTTAAAATTAAACTTTTGAGACTAAAATTCAACCAAAACGCAGTTCAAGTCAAAATTTGACTAAAAAATTATACCAATATAATAAATTAATACTAATCCTTTTTAGTTCAAAAATGTTCAGTTATATAATAACTAATTAAATCAAATTAATTATTAATTAAATAAAATTAATAATTATTAATTAAATAAATTGAATAAAATTAATAAAAATAATAGTTCAAATTTTAGTTCAGCTCGGCTAGAAATAAGCCTTTCTAGTCTTAAAAACAGTCAATACGACAATATTGCTTGTTTTTTAACCTCGAAAATGTGTTTTAAAGTCAAAAAGTATGCGGATTTTTCTATTTGAAGCTGCTACAATAATTTTAAACTCCATTTCTTATTGAATAACTCTCCCATCAAATAATACATAGGCGGAAAAGATATGTTTAAAAAATGTCATGAAAGTGTTGGGGTGAATTTTCAAAACCGTACGGCCCTGGAATGGTCAATTTGCAAACTCCACCTTGGCGACTGGGCTGCAGATGGCGCCACGGTGCAATTTGCACAGCCAATAGCCATTCTGTGCACATGAATATAGAGAAGAGGGATGTGTGTGCGTCGAGACGACGATCTGCGACGATCATGGGCCTTTGCATGTGCGATATTCGCGAATGTCTCGCCGGCCGCCGCCACCAGAGGCTCCAGGGTTACTCGCGTCCGTGGACGTCGCTGACACATCGAGTTTCGTGTTGAGCTGCCAGGATTTGGCAAGTAAGGAAGGAAGCAAGTTTTCGCGTTTTGTTAAAATAAAAAAAATAAAAGCTACTCCCAAAAAAAGCACTGTTGCCGAGTGCTCGTCTTGGTCTTTTATTCGTGTGTGTGTATCTCCAGTGGCTCGACAACCGGAAGGGCTATTTGGCTCCCAGGCATCCTTCTGTCACCCGTTAATGAATTTGCGGTTGATAACGATTGCTCCGATAAATAATTGAAAAGAATAAAAATGCGACAGGTTTTGTCGCGGAATAAATTGAATGAATTGGAACGATGCTTGACTTGTGAAGCCCTCGAAACTGTTGAAAGTCGCGAGTGCTGTGATTTTTGAGTTTGAAAGAAAAATGATGATGATAAAAATGCCAGGATGTCGCGCTATTTTGAGAGATACACGAGAAGAGTATCGTCTTGTTGGAGACGTTGCTTGAGCAAGGTTTTAGCCAAGGACGTCGCGACGCCCGTTATCGCAAACGTCCTCGGTTGTCAGTCGCAAGTATAGACGTCGTGGTGTGCGTGAATCGTGGAGGGCAGTGATCTCGGAGGGAGCGGCGACCTGACGTTGGTTAGCTAGCTATAGGATATAACTCCTCCTCTTGGCTGCTGCCGCTGGAGCCTGGGACGCAGGACGACCTTTTGTCCACTGTCGAAGGTAAAACTACTCTAAATCACTTTGACCAAATCTCTTCTCTCTCTCGATCTTTAGCCTCGTGCCACGATGGCACTTGGCATCGTCTCACTCTCCTCTTTTATATACTTTTCCTCCAACTCTCACTTGTATACTCCAGCAATCTCTTTTTTTTAAAAACTTTATTTTCACTTGGAAACAAATGAGAGTTGTTTTAGACATTTCTATTTAATAGCTGCTCGTCAAATTCAAAGGATTATAGTAAAGCAAAATACTCAGTTTCCGTTCCATTCATCATCATTTTACTTTTGCTTTCTAATTTTACACTCTTATTTAAACAACGCTTCATTTAACTTCTATTCAGACTTTTTTGGTTGTCAGCTTTTCATTCCGACAAAATAATAACACAAAATATCCTACAATATTCTTCTATAAAACGAGGTGAATTTTTTCAACATAATTTTGACGTTTTGAAAAATGGTCAAATTCATTTCTGTACGAGTTAAGAATTTTTTAGTAGTTTTAAATTTCACTGTATATTTCACTTGACTCAATTTTTAACATAAAGGTTTTTATAAAGTCTCGATTCAAACAAAAAAACAAAATCATTTTCATTTTGGTTATTAAGAATTAAAATTTAAATATATACATGACGCATTCTTCAAATTAAATAGATAAAATATTAATTTAATAGTTTTAATAGAATTTAATTCCTAAACGAATTTCAACTTTTTCGAATTTTGCAATGAATTTAACTTGCTCTAATATTTTAAAAAATCCTTCGAATATTGTAATTTTATTTTGGGAATATTCTAATTTATATCATTTTTAAACCATATTAGTCAAATTTCACGCAGGTTTTAAATTGACGAATTTGTTAGAAATTTGTTAACTTTATAAAATTTAGAAACGAATGTTATAAACTAAAAATATTCTGGTTATACATAAGTTAAGCAGATTTTTTTCACTGCGTATATATACAACTTTAAGAAGCCTTTCAACTTTCAATTGTAAAACCCATTTTACCTTTTTCAAATTTCAAAACGAATTTATATGTCTTTTACGTGCGTAATTCGAAAGGAACGTATACTTCACATCCATAACTTTCAACTAGATTTTAACTTTTTCAAATCTCTAAATGAGTTTCAACTTTTTAAAATTTTTAATGCATTTCACCTTTTTCAATTTTTTTCTATGGCTTCTATATACTTTCCTCAAACTTGTAAAACAATTTTAAATATTTCGAATTTTTGAAGGACTTTATCTTTTACATATGCGTATAGAATATATAGCGATCTGAACTTTTTTTAATGTCAAATCATACATATTATTTATATATAATATATACAGACATATTCGAAAAACTTGATGTAAAAATTTGACAAATACTTTTTTAATTTAATTACTTTTTGATTTTTTTCTTTTTCAGATTTTGTAACTAAAATGATTATGAATAAATAATATCTGCTATGAACAACTTAAACTTTAGTTGTTTATAAACAACTTTTTGACATTTTTTTCGTAAAGTATTTGATTTTTCTCCATATCAGTATATCCACGATTTTTAAGCCATTTGTTTTTTATTTCCAATTGTTAATGATTCTTTTCATATCGATTTGTAAATAAATTGATTTACTGATTATTTCTTTGATGGTCTTTGTAAAAAATGTATATAACCCTAAATAAAGAGAAAACTCAAAATATTTCAATTTATTTGTTAACTGTTCTTTTACCCTTAATCTCATTTTCATTTACAATCTTAGGTGTATAATTTCTAATAACTTTTATTCATTTTTTATCATTACGAATAAATTGAAACACAATTTATTAATATTCTTCTATTATATATTTCTATTCGAAACCTTTCATATATTTTTATTTCTAAAATTCCATGTATTTTTTAATTTTAAAATTTTTAATTCTACATGCTTTTCTCTATTAAAAAATTCGCTTTTTTATTATACTTATTATTTGTTTTTATAATATACTAGAATGAAGAATATATTTTAAAATTAATTACAAAGCATAAGTCACAAAGTTGGCAAATGCTCATTAAACTTTCTACCAATCTGGCATTTGTGATTAATCATTTTACACCTTCTTAAACAGAAGAGAGAAGTCATTTTCACATTGCTGTTTCGAATTAGCATAATGAGTTGCTGATTGCATTCTGGCACGAAAATTCATCGTCTTGAAGATAATGAAAAACGTTTTATCAAGAGCTTGTTTACAAAATAAGCGGGACTGGAATTAAAGGGTGTTTTAATGGATAGAAAAATGGTGGCATTCGCTTTGTGGTGGGGTCTAGGCTAGACTTAATAGATGCATCACCATCGTGAAAGGCTGTCCCCCTGCACAAAAGCCTATTTTCCTAATGCGAGGGTCTCCGAATTTCTTTTTCCGGGTCCCAGCAGGCACCAATACCAAAGCGTACTTTAAAAGGGCGTATCTTCGACAAAATGGCGTTGCTTTTATTTTCCCTCTGTTTTTCTTAAGTAACTTAAAAAAAACTGTATGAAAAATAATTTAAAGCAGAAAAAAGTAAAAGTACCTATAATACTTCCTCTATCATGGAGGAAACAATAACTGACAATGAATGAACTGTTACTTATTACTGCAACTTCAACAATGTAGAAAGTTTTAAAAGAAAAAAAGTCTGTTCACACAAAAAAAATGTTATTTTTCAATGCAACACCTGTTAAATTCCAAAGTAAATTATAGAATTCTACAGTAGGCATATACCAGTAAAAATATAAATTTATCTTGTATAATATGTACACTGCAAAAAATGGTGTCTTAAAGGTGGGACAGAAGTGTCTTATTTGGTCAAAAGTGTCTTAAATTAAGACATTTTTTGTGTCTTAGTCACCAAATCAAAATAAGACACCATGTTTTTGCAGTGTATATATAACACTTTTTTTCCTGTCGCTCTTTTAAACTGTTTCATGAAGAAATGAATTTAATAGTGACTATATTAAAATTGAAAGTGTATAGGATCGGATTTTAATATTGTCACTGTTAAATTCTATAGTTATCTTTATGAAACAATTAAAAAGTGATATTTAGTTTTTAGTTCAAGCTACGAATAATCTCACTTTGAAAAAATGAAATTTACGTGCAATTGTTTAAGGAAATTTGCAACACGTACAATTTGTTATCGATTTTCCTTTTATTTTTTTAAAAAACGAATCCAGTTTTAATACAGTTTTATATTGTAAATATAAAAAAATTACATTTTAATCATACCGATAATAATTTTTAACTGTATAAGAATAATTGGAAAAACCTCCAATAATTGCATTTGGATATAGGTACTTTATGTATGTGAACTTTGAATCTCTTTGATTTTCAATCTTATACTTCCCTTTCGCTTTACCTGCACATTTGGCACCGCCCTTTACTTACCTATTAGACTTTTTGAATGTATAGTGAAAGGGCGGAGCTCACAGTGAAGGGAGAAAAGAGGTTTTTTCCAAAAACAGGATTCTCGTTCCCGCCACAAACGCTTTCTTTGTCAACACATTTGAACTTAAATATATATAATAAATTGCATATTCAAAACATTATTTCGTTTCAAGAAAGCATATAGAATACGTTACGAAAGAAATAATTCAATTATTTTAAAGTCAGTAACAATTAAATTATATCACAGTGAAAATAAAGTCTTCAACCATTTAAATTATAAAACTAAAATGACTGAAAAGTAATAAATTTTCAGCTGAAAACAAGAGTGAGACAGTCTTTGGTCTTAAAATTTAACTCCCGATGCTGAAAGTCAGTGAAAACCCTATACGTAAACGACTTTTTGCTCCCTCTCTTCGAGAAATGTATTTATAGGGGTTATTTAACACACTCCTCCTTATACTCAGGGCACTAATTATATATAAAATATCCTTTAAAATCAGATCAACTACACGGAAAAAATATGTAGCTGCACGTATTATATAGTTGGGGTTATGTTAATCTCAAAAACTATAGTATAGCTATAAACACAGTAAAAATTATCGCACAGTGTAAAACTCAGAAATTCCGCGCAACCGCAGCTAACCTTTATAGAGGTTATGTGTCAGCTGGTCACGATATTTCTGCGCATGCTCAAGTTGCGAGTTTGCTTTTCTATGATAGTATAGTTTACATATTTTATATGTTATATAATTATTACTGTATGGTACGTGCAACTCCAACATTTTTTCCAGAAAAGTCAATTTTTGTTATATTCAACTGAAACTTTTATGACTATAAATTAATTTATAGTTTTAAAAAGTTGGTAACAATTAAAAATTGAATGTAATAGAAGGTCCAAAATGTAGTAAAGATACATTATATATCTTATTGTTATTTGACATTTTTAATATATATAGTTCATTGTACTGCAATAGTTTATATGAAATTCAAATTTGTTCCTGTTTCTTGAGTAATGCTTGCCTAAAGCTTATACCTTCTTATGCACGAAGGGACCAAATGGAAAGAGCAGAATCGTGGTATAGTAAGAAGTATATATAAGAAGTATAAAGACTATAAGGTTGCTGGAGGCAGCGTCTCGTCGTCTCTGCCCCGTCTAGTCGAGAACCCCACCTTGTGTACTTATTTTCTTTGTATAAGTGCACGTCACGCACTCACACACACATACATACACAGATATACAAAAGATTCTTCCAGAATACGCTCACTGATTTACGAATCAAGGGAGCTCCATACACGCACATGTATGAATGTCTGAGAGTATATGTATCGTAGAAAATTATAATATTCAACATAAATAGGGCCAATTTTAACGAAATGTGTACACAGAATAAAATTATTTTAAAAGTTAAAAACAATACAGTAAATATGCATTGTAAATAAAATTTATAACAAATTCAGTATCAATGTAGAGGAAGCTCGTATTCGCATATTATGACATACTAAATTCACTTTTTGTATCTACTAAAGTCTATATACAAAACTTCCCATACATGTATGTATATCAAATTTAAGAAAAAAGAAAATTAAGGAAAATTATAATAAATCTAATAAAATTATATTAAATTTATTATAATTTTTCTAAAATTTGATAAATACGAGCATGATGCTTTTCTTTTATATTTATTTACAGTGTAGTGTTAATATATGTAGTATCTGCGAATTCTTTATTAAATTTAACCGAGTAAAATATAATGATCAGTTATTGCTTATAAGCAATAACTGCGATCATTATATTTTACAGACAAAAATCTGCAGCTGCACAACGCAATATTAACGCTGAGTAAATTCCTCAGTGTTTGTAAATATTTTTACAATTGATGTACAAATATTTTCATCGTAAAAAACGAAATTAATGAAAATATTACACGCACCTCAAAAGCGAAATGACTGATAATGAATATATATTTTTTAAGCTGAAATTGGTTTATTTTATTTTTTTTATTTAAATCACCGCAGTTTAAACACAATTTGAATTACCGCATAATAATAACTACCGATTAATTATAGGATAATGCAAGTTGCAGTTATTATGGTTATGAGAATACAATAAGAAGATATTTAATTACAAACATATTGCGGAGCTCCAGTGTCAACAGGTTTTATTTTTGCCCCGCGAAAAGGCCAAGGTCTTCTCGCTCCCACTACATGCATATACTCGGCCCCCAACCTTTGCCTCACCCCTTTCTAATGTTTCGACAAATTCAGAGAGAAAGATTTTATCAGGGGTGCAATAAAAAAAAACTTTTAATTTGCAAGAATTACTCAATTATATACCACATTATCACTGTTCTCTTTACTCTTAATTAAAACAATAAATATCCTATAGGATATTTATTGTATATGTATGATATTTATTGAATATGTATATATACATATTCATTTTATATACATACCAAAAATGAATTGCGTAACAAGTATAGGTATACATTTTTTTAAACTTGCTCCCTAAATAAACTTTTTCAAAGTATTGCTCTAACTAATACAGAGATTTTCACTCTTTTAAAAATACTTTTGATATACAGTTGTAACTCGCTATAATCAAGCTTCACGAAAAATTGATATATTTTCCATTTTATTCATTGGATTTCTATTCTACCCAGTGGGAAATTTGCCGATGCTCAAGCTATATATATATTTAAATTAAAATTATATTAAAAAATTAATTTAATTAATTTGGTTTGTAATATTATATACAAGGAGCTCTACTATTTATACAAGAAATTGAAACTGTAAATAGATCAGAAAAAACTGAATTGAAAAGTCCTATTCCACTTTTTAAAATTCTTAACAGTTGAAGAGATATCGCTGTTAAAAGTTGACTAATCGTGACAGCCGAAGTGGCAACAAGGCGCATGCGTATTGCACGCACGACGAAGCCGCGCACGAGTCGGACTAGCTTGTTCCTCTTTGCTATAGGCGCGCGCGTGGTTGGACAACTTTAAATTGCAATAAATCCTAAACGACTTAAAATTTTGAAAAATAGATAAGGATTTTTTGATTCAGTTTTTTTGCTCTATGTTTTTAATAGGTTCGTCTTGTACCTAATCAATTTCGTTAATTACCTTCACCAGGAAGACTTTCTACATTTACTTTAAAAAATACGTTGCAGTGGCAAATTTTTGTCATTTTCAGCTGAAATATGATTTTATTCTTAGTGCAGTGTAACCGGCCCAGTGAATAGCGACAGTACGCTTTATTCTGAAGCGAAGTCCATAAAAACGGATTTTGAATTGAAAAAAAGGGAGAGAGAAAAAAGGAGGCATTATTGAAATACACATCTCTTTGAGCGAAGTGACCTAGAGGGGTTATCGACACCTCGAGCGATCGTATGGAACGCACCTTCCGCCATGAGGCTCTGCGTCATGCGGCTGCAGCTTCCAGCAGTAACTGCAGCAATGGCAGCGGCAACAACCGCGAGGCAAAGTGCATCAGCGGCTGGCTGGTGCTGGTCGTGTTGCCTATATTCCTCGCCATAGACCTTACACTCTCGTATACGTCTATATACATATATATTCGCGAATATCGTGCACTCTCGTGATCAATATAAGCCCCGAAGTTAGCCGGAGAGACACGAAGAGTCCTCACAGCAGCGAAATCGCTTGTTTTGGAACCAAGTGCAACACCGGGTTGTCTGCTTCTCTTTTCTCCTTCTCTCTTGGATCCTATCACTCTCTGTATCATACTTTTCCACTTTCTCTCGCACTCATTCATTCTTTCCATCTCTATCACTCTATTATCTCTCTCTCTCTCTCTCTCTCCTACCCTCTCTCTCTTTTCAACAATTTCGCATTTCTGCATTCCACCATCATTGTCATATCACTCAGGAAATGGGCTTCAACATTCCTGCTGAAGACAATTGACGATTCTAAGAGCGCTCGTCACATATATAATTATGGTATATATGAGGGTTAGTTTGATCGCGTGTCAACAAAGCTTCACTGCTTGATCTTCTTTACCTTTCTCTATATATCTCGACCCCTTTCCTTCTACTTGATTTACACACCACTGTCACTAGTATTTACGACCTTGGACATTGACTACTCCTCGTTCATTGATACCTGTCTTATAACTTAGAATATATATGTCACTCTCAAAATCTGAATCAGCGAAAATTCCCTCATAGTCAGCGATAAATGTATACTATCTGCGTGTATAAATGTACTGTATAATATATGATTTAAATCCCAAGTGTACGCATATACATGTTCATGTATATGGATAATTGATTATAATTTTATAATTAAAATAATTAAATTATAATTTAACTAAATTTGATGAAACCCTGATAGCGAAAACTTTACCGTGAATTATTAAATTCGTTTATGATTTAAGGGGTCATTCATAGCACAATTTTTTTATTTTTTGGAGCCCCTTCCTCCTACGTTTTGCATTTTTTGAATGGTGAATTTTACAAATTAACATGGGACGTATATAGAATTATTCTAGAACCCCTTTTAAAACATTACGTAGTTTGTGGATGCAATTTTCAGAATCAAAGGGAAAGGATTATTGGTTTTCCGTATTTTTTGTTCACTATATAGAAAAAAATAGTTGAATACGATTTCTTTGCAATACGCGATTATCAATTCAAAAAAGTGAAAGAAGAGGGCCTTAATCATCACCTCCTTTTAGTGAGACCCAGACGTATCACTGTAAAAAAGTCTTGCTTTCAGCCCACTTTTGATTATGAAACCGTTTTACAATAGTCGCAACCTCCACTGACTCTCAGCATAGAAAGATTAATTTTAAGACCAAAAACTGTCTCATTCTTTTTTTTTAGTTGAAAAATGTACTATTTTCTAGTCATTTTGGTTTTAAGGTGCAAACGGACATTATTTATAATGTGGATGGATTCATGTCCTATATATTGATATAGAGGTCCCACAAAAGAAGGATATTAAACATTTCGTTTAATTTTCAGTACAAAATAGAATTTCCGTTGAAAAACCAGTAAAACGACATTTAACTTTCTTTCTTTCTTTCTTTCTTTCTTCTTCTTTTTAGCCATAGGTATAGCTAAATTAATTAAAAGTAATTGATTTAAAAGCGCAAAAAGTATGAGCCAACTGATTCAATTTATTTCATTTCACTTCATTAAATATATAATTTATTGAACCAAAAACAGTTTAAAAATATTATTAACGTATATTAATAACATTTTATATATACCTGTTTTCTCGTTTACAAAATTATAAATTATATATATAATGTAGCCTATGGGAATTGGCGGATACAGTTTCAGAGAGCAAAACTACACATATGGTGCCTCCTCGCAAATCATATATCCGTTGTGCAAAACTTTCCTCGGTACTGTATTGAACAAAAACGATATAAAGACAATCTTGCACCTGTTTACCTCCATAAAACACGATTTAGATCAAAAATTCAATTCTTCTTGTGGCAGTGAATAAGGCAATGTGAAATCCAAGTGGTTTTCTATTTCATTTTTTCTTTTATAAAAAATAATACATATACACACTTTAATTTTTAAATCGGCTAAAATAAAAAATAAGCTGTAAAATTGATAATCAAAGTTTAATTTGACTTTAACAAGTATAATGTAAATTAAATGGTAAGTTTTCGCATAGATTGCTCAAGTTTCCTTATAAATTGCTACAGTTTTCTTATCAACATCAGTTGTTAAAATGGGTAAATAGTATAATATATATCGACTAATTATATATTAGCAGAAATAATTTCTCACTTATTTTAATTTTTTTAAAAAATTATAAGGATTGCCAATAAAAGCTTAAACTTTAAGCTCATAGTTTATTTTAAAATATCAATTATACCATAAAGATTATCAACTTGATCCGAAAATATTGATCAATTTGATACTTTCGATATCAATTGAGAAGGCAAATTGTGAAGACTCGTTAGGCGCGCGAACTTTTTATTTTCTACTTACAGTATTGGTCAGACGAAGCACGTAAACCAGTACATTGTCTGACCAATACTGTGAGTAGAAAATGAAAAGTTCGCGCGCCTAAAGTTATTGCATGCGTGCCCCCTCAATTTGATACTTTCAAGTTTAGCTGCAGTATACGGAGAAAAAAATAAGGAGTTTTGCACTTTTAAAGCTGTAACCCAGTTGACCCAAATTTATTTTTAAGGCAATAAAACATAGAATGATTTTCAGTTACAAATTTGCTTTTAGATTGTAACAATCTGCATCTAACAAAAAATAAAGATTCGCTAAAACAAAATTTTTGTTTTGTCAACCCCTATGTATCTTAATTTTATATTTGCAACAAACTACATTGACATCTTATTGTTTTATTCTTTTTGTTTAATAAAAACACTTGAAAGTTAGAGTACGGTGGTCACTTTGTGAAATACATCAGGCTCGCGTGATTTTTTCAGACAAGGGTTTGTGGAAAGAGAGTAAGAGAAGAGCGGTTTAGTTATTGAATGGAAGACAGGGAACTCTTTTCGGTGAAGGTACTGACGGGTTACTTTTGTTCAATAAGAATGCCAAGTCATGACGACAAGGCAAAGAATTTCTTTGGCTGGACATATTCGTCTCAATATTGAATGTCGGCATTATACACCTTGGTCTGTTTTTATAAACCTCGTATACGCATGTATGCCGTATAGGCAATATATTAATGTCAATGGAAAATACAGAGCAAATTATGTCAATGGTATAAATATAGAGCAATTAATGTTCTTGCAATATTGAAGAATAATTTTGATTTTTCAGTCATGTATATTTATATTATACATTAAATGTTAATATATTTATTATATTTGTTGTCGTTAATTCCATAGGGATAAAATTTCTGTAAAAGTTGATGATTCCCACCTGTAAATGGAGCCATTTCTGGCCTTCCAACAGATTCCTCCGTGTCACTGAACTCTGTGCCGTTTGACCCCATCGTTCGGTTTTTCCGCGCGAGAAGCCCCGACCTCGTCCGGAAGTGAGATGAGAGGGAAGAGATTTTCTGTCCTTCTCGGGCAGTCTGCCCTTCTCGATCTGGTTTTACCCCAACCGAATGGCGTTCTCTTCTCTCTTTTTCTCTCGTATGAGTCTCTTCTCTTTTTATACATTGCAAACTTACCTCACTATTACCTCAGCCTCCCTTTTTCTCCTACAATATCATCCATACCCTCCTCTCATTCCATAATTTCATTTAAACGTTTAAATATATTTCCTCTCTACCCTTTATAATTTCATCAAATTCTTCCATATCATCGATTTTCTATTCTTATACTGTGTGCGCAATTTTAGAAAGCTTTTTACAAACTTGTTTTTTAAATGCAATTTCAATTTTTGTTCCAGGTGAGAGGGAACAATATGAATATGCTATTCTGTAGGCAAATTCTTATTACTGTAAGTTGAAAAAATATTATATAATTTTTGCCAAGTTGAAAAAAAAACTGAATAATTTTCGCCAAGTTGAAAAAAAAATTGAATAATTTTCTTATTCAATTCTCTCTGTACGAAAGATTTATATATATATTTTTTTTTCTAGTAAACAAGAATTACAAGAAACGAATTCTATACTTTTATTGTTAGAATGCAAAACTACAAAGTGAAATTCTCCATCTGCATAAAAGAGAATCACAGACTACTTGCATCTCTTTCCTCGGAAATGTGTCGCTCTCTTTCATTCTCCTGGTTTTTGCAACGTGTTCTTGTAAACCTGTCTGTATTTCATACACGTACACTTCATGCTTGATGTATAGAGGAGCAAATCGTTCGCTACAGCGAGACTCGAATCTTCAAAATCTAATCCAAAAAGAAATTTCTTCTCTTTTGTCGCTTTCCCATCCAGTTTAAATTATTATTCTTTGAACTCTTATACCATTATTTCGTCTCACTTCATTTAACACATTCTTCTACAACAAATCGAATAAAGAGTGTTTTGGGCCTTCAATATAATCTTTATAGGTTTTTCTTTTAAAAAAATATAACATTTCTATACACAAATTAAAATTTTAAAAGGATATTAAACATCCAGGATAGAAAATTATCTGCGGCATTGTCTATAGTTATATTCAGAGCGATGCATGATAATTTTCTATTTCATTTTATAAAGAACGCGTTCGAAACTTTAAATGCATGGACAATTTATACTATTTTAATTATTAATAGTAATAATAATTTTAAACACTGCAGAAACAAGTGTATTGGTTTAAGACGTTTATAGATGGTCATTTTTAGGACGTTATAGCGGTCTTAAAATTTGGACCACAATAAGGAAGCGTCTAATGTTATTTCCACCAATAAGGAATGCACCCTAAACGTCTTAAAATAAGACACAGTTTTTTGCAATGAAGTTGCACTCACAGTAAAAACAAAGTCTTAAACCGTTTACATCTTAAAACCAAAATGCCTGAAAGTCAACAAATTTTATGCCTTAAAACAAGATTAAGTCAATTTTATTTCTTAAAGTGAAACTCTTGATGTTGAAATTTAGTTGAAATTGGATCTGACCCTGCAGTAACTCAAATTTTATCCTTCTGTTTTACAATTTTTACCGGACTCCCCACGTCATCATATAGTAAAAAGAAAATCTTATTTTAAGGTGCAATTAAACTTAAGGCTACACTGCAAAAAATGGTGTCTTAAAAGTAGGACAAAAGTGTCTTATTTAGTCAAAAACGTCTTAAATTAAGACATTTTTTGTGTCTTAGTCACCAAATATGTCTTAATTTAAGACGTTTTTGCTCAGTCAGTATGCTTTCCACAATATAAATGAAAATAAAATATAATCTGAAAATCAACAAGGTATGCCTTAAAAATGTTGTCACTTAAATTAAGTCTTATTTCCTGTCTTGAAATAAGATTTCCTTTTTACAATGATGCAAAAAAGTCTTTATCAGGAACAGTGAAATATTTCACTAAAATAGTTATACATTGTACAACAACAATTAAAACTTTATAGATATTTTTGTAAAAGCTGATTGATGTGTTTGTTGCGTGCACACAAGTTTTACAAGATTTTCCATAATTTATACCGAATTTTCCAGTATTTTTTGAAACACCAATTTTACTGATTACAAATTAAAGAAGATAGCAAATAAGTTTTCGATATACTTTGCCTATCGTGTAATTGGAATTAAATTGCTTTCGATTGTTCTAATTCTTTTTTTGACGCGTGTTTGCGTATGTAAGCAGTTGTATTTAAAGCCTTGGGGAGTACATGAGCATTGGGCTTTGTTGATCAGGGAAAAAAAGTATCATTAAAATTGTATGGTGCGTCGTCTCGCGCCTGTCTCCCTCATGAAGGGCCGATCTGACCCTTGACACGTTCAAAACGCGAATGGTGAGATTGCATGCGAAGGTGGCGACAGATTTCGTTGGTTCGTTCGTTCGTTTACACGCTTCTGCATGCAGTCATGCAGTCTCTCTTCGCTAGCCGTCTGGCCAAGTCGAATAAAAAATCTTTCAATTCTTTTATGCAATATTGTTCACAAATCCATTTCATATTTAAAAAAAAGTGCAACTAAACAAAATTCAACGGATGAAAGCATTTTTGAAAATTAGTGTTTCTTGTGTCAACCTTAACAAAATATATGTGTGTGTGTAAAAGTGAAATTGCCGACTTTTCAGGATTAAATGTACACAGGATTCAGAAAAATACGTTTACGTAAAAATTTGAGTGTGCATATAATAAAAGTGAAAGGATAAGATCCTTTATGAAACTGCAATTTTACAAGTGGTCGGTAAATTTTATATAGCTTATGAATGACAAAAAGATTTTTTAAAAGTAACCTATAATGAATTAAATACATAGTCATTACATTGAAATTTGGTTTAGAATAATTTACTACCTAAAAGTAAATTACCTCTAGCAAAAAAATATCAACAACAATAGTTTACATGTATATATGCAGTAAAAAGCGATAAAAATTCAAATACAAGATAGGTATTTAGGAGAAATTAATGTAGGGTCGCATGTTTTAATAATTTACAAATTTAGAGTCGAAAAAGGGCTAAGCAATAAATTATTATGACTTCTATAAAGAAATTTAATAAAAGTAACATCGCGAGTGATAAAGAGATTTTGTAAAAAAAAATAGCTCCACAAGTGATAAAGAATATAATTCTGTAAAAAATAACTCCACAAGTGATAAAGAATAATTTTGTAAAAAATAACTCCACGAGTGATAAAGAATATAATTTTGTAAAAAATAACTTCACAAGTGATAAAGAAATTTTAATGAAAGTGATTGAATGATCAATACAGAGTTTTTATCCAAAATAATATTTTAAACGTGCCCGGTAAAGTTATTACAACATAAATATTATAAAAACAATTTAGTGATGATGAATGAACTATTGTAGTACACTTAAATATTATAAGTTTGTGATCATCCACTTTATTAGTGAAATATTAAAACAGTGATATTATAACTATACAAAAATATTGACAAAGGATTTGGATTTGCAATTCAGGACCATACTAAAACGATAAGGAAATTTATACTATCGATTTCTTTTCTCAAGTTCCAATTTTCACACAGTAAAAAAAGTCTACATTATTGCGAAAACATTGAATCCAAAAATTACATTTTGAAAGAAAATTGATGATAATTAAGCTTTTTTATTCTCTTAAAAATTTAATTAACACAATTATTGGTTATTTTTTTTGTTAACCAGTCATAATTCTATTTAATTTAAAACGTGCTGAATTCAATGAAATTAGGGCTTATGTAAAATAAAAATTGGCTTGAATTAAGTGCAGGTTGGACTAAAAACAAGACTTTTTCTACTGCGCTTAACACGAAACTGTGAATAATATACTATTTTTCAAGCTTTCATCTGTCAAAATTAATTTTCTATGTTTTAATGAAAAGAATTAAAAATGTTTGAAGCTGCATGCTGCAGCCAGACTTGGCAACGAAACTTGGATTGATCGTGCGTTAGGATTCCCTGCGGGAAGCGTGCGAGCTCCTGCGAACCTGTTTTTTCGCAACCCAACCGAGGTGATCCGCGCGGTTTTGAAGGATTCTCACGTTGAGTTTCTACAAAGTCTCCCTATAGCACTCCTATATTCATTCCTCGAAAAAAATATTCTAATCTTTTTATCCGCTTAAAAATCACCCATTCTGCTGAAAGTACACTGTGTCCGGTTTATTAATGCCAAGTAATTTTTTTCTTTCTAGAAAATTGCATTCAAGTGAAAAATGTGTAGTTTACCGACCTTTATATGCACATGCAAATTGTTCGAAGTTATTTTTCTCAAAAGAGTTAGTCTTAAATTTGATTGATACAAAGTTCATTGTGTGTATAATGTGCATTCATAATTAATGAATGAGGTATTATAGGATGACTTGAAACCTAAAACTATATAATAACTATACTAGAAAGTCCGGTAATAATTTTGGAAAAACTAGTAAGAATTATAAGACAGTATGGTAAAATTTAATTAATTGTGAGGTCATGACACTTTTATATATATAATAAAAGTTTAATTTTTAGATCGCAAATTTTTATATGCTTTTAAGCAGCAATCGTTTTTAGACTTTATAAAAAAATAAAAAAAAAAGTAAAAATTAAAAGTAAAAGTAAAGTAAAAGTTAAAATACTAATTAGTTAATTGAACCAATGAATTATTAAAATCAACTTTATATACTATATCATTAGACAGTTAATTTTTTTGCCCAACCATTTTTGTTCTATTGTTATACTTCTATCAATTTCTCTCTTGTAAATCGTGTGTGCGCATTGTTGTAAATTCAACTCTGCATGAGTAACACACGCTTTTCTCCATTAGACTTAGTTGCATGCATGCATGCATTCGATTATTTTAGATTTTGCATAATCCATTTGAAAAGGGAAATAAACTGTAAATATTCAACAATTACTTTATATCAACTTATTAAAGTCTGACAGAATTTTTTAATATGTTACACATTATAAAAGATCACCAATAAAATCTGTCTATTAATACACACAGTTAAAATTGTCATAAAGTGATTGCAATTTTAAAGCAAAATGACTAAAGATTATTCTATTCTTTGGAATTGGAAATAAAATTAAGGCAATTCTAATGGTCTTAAATCGTTATGCAACCCCTTTATAAAATCGAACACAAACTATACAAATATAATCAGTACTTTTTGTTTTACTTTCATTAATTATACCTAAATCAAACTTTGGATCTTAAATTATCAAATTTCTAGGTTTGGATATAGTTCATTTGAAAATTTGATGTTTATTTTTTCAAAGTGAGACTGTTCGTATAGTTTGAACTAAAAAATGAATACTGTCACTTCTCAATTCTTTCATGAAGAAAATTAAAATTTAATAGTCACAGTTTTTTTGAAAGTAATGAAAAAAAAAATTTATTTGATTCAAATAACCATTTACTCGTCTATTATCAAATAAATATTTATTTGAACCAAGCAATTATTATTTGAATTCAATAAACAATATTTGATTCAAATACAGAAATAATTGATTCAAATACCATTTGTTTAATTCAAATAATAATTACTTGGTTCAAATTTTTTTTTTCGCAGTGTATCAATTTGATACCAAAAAGTATCCAAATCACAAAATCTTCATTAATTTGGTATTTTTTATATCAATTTGATACTTGTAAGTGAACTGTTGTGACAATGTAATAAAATTCGATCCTATACTTTCAATTTTAATACGGTCACTATATTAAATTCCAATTTTCTTCATAAAAGAGTTTAAAAGTGACTATATTTCTTATCTTACTTTCAAAAAGGACCATGAAATTTTAAATTGGATTAATGAAACATTAAAATAAAATGTCTTTGCGTGCAATATACATATTTTTAAATTGAATACGAGTTAAAGCTTTAACGTATAAAAGTAATTAATTGTACGGACATTGACATTAATTTTGTTATTCTTTGACTGAGATATGCAGGCATTGACCATCGTCCGTTTGTCTTTTATTAACATTGTGTTCACTATTTAATATGTCGTCATCGGCGTATTTCCTTTTGTCAAGTTATCGACTTGAGCGCGAAACAACACACTGCTCGCAGTAATAAACACTGCGTAAAAGATTACTCGGAAATTAATTTTAATTGGCATAGTAAGATAATTATTTATAACCATTGTATACTATACTAATGCTTTATACAAGAAATATGATAATAATCCTAATTTTAGACATTGTCTATCTATAATAACTGTTTATTTTAAGATTTTCACTCTTTAATCAATTAAAATATATAATATCTATAATTTTATAGCGTATAATTGCCATAATAATTGCGACAATGGTGATTAAAATTAATTATAATGGAGGCTTAGAATCGTTTTATGTTTTGCTTTTATCAATTTATATCGAGTAAAACTGAGAAATGATTTTCTGCTAATACCATATATACTCTATATCGTATGATTCCGTTTAATCAGCATTTTATTTTTGCTTCTTATATATAGCTTCACGCGCATGTTCATAAATCGTCTATTAAGTACTAAGAGGCGCTGATTCTTATCTTTTAGCTTTTAAGAAAGGCTTACAAGCTAATAAAAGCATCCATTATTTTAATTTTGTTCATCATCATAATTATTTCTATTGCCTTTTTTCCAACTTTTATAAAAAATCGATTCAGGATATAAGATTCTAGATTCTAGTGCAAATTTCACTTCCTCCTTTCTATTTTGACATATAATGTCATTGATAATAGATAAACAAAAATATATAAGTAAATGAAAAAAAATTAATGAATTAGACATTGAGTTTAATAAAATTAATTTAATAAAAACAATTCAAATCAAGTTATACTTGATCACAAATTTAATTTAAAGTACACTCTCATTATTGATGAGAATGTAAAAATAATTTAAATGGGGTTAAAATTCAAGCATTTTTGTTTATTTCTTTATAATCTATAAATCAACAAAATCTCGCTGATTCTCGGCGATAAGTGAGCCACTAATTCAAATCAACGTATAGACGCTCAAGTTTCAGTGAAACTTATCCTAAAAATGCGTTAATTCTCAGCGCATATGTGCGCTGATTTGAAATAGTGGTTCACTTATCCTGCTGATTCAGATATATAGTTTCGAAAACCCTTATTTATGTTCGAAAATTTCATTATATTCCTCATTATATTAAAAAAAAAAAATAAATAAAATAAAATAAAATAGGGTGCAAGAAAATTAATACCGTATTAGTGTATATGCGTGTATATAAGTATAGCAACCACTTGATGATCATGATATTGTATATGGTATACACGTATACACAAATATTTAGAAGTACTGAATCATAGTCAAGTTTGGATGAAACAAAAAAATTAAACTTGTTCACTAAACAATCCCGTATAAAGTTTTACACTATAACAACATTATAATGAAGTTTCACTAATGTCGTGTAAAATTTGACATGATTCAAATGTATACATTTGAATCATGAGATCAAAGATTTTACTCTATAGTGTTCGTGTGCTACGAAATGTGACTCAACTTAACTGACTGAAATTGAGATTTAACCCAGTCTGAATTTAAAATGAGCCAATGGGTTATTCATCTTAAGAATTGACCAAAAGGGAGGGATGACAAAGCAACAAGACGGAGGATGGAAATACGGAAACGGAAACTAGTTCCGGCTTAGATCAATACCTAAGTTGTGCAACGACCGTCTGGCTGGCGCAAGGCTTTTGCTCGCGTGTGCTACGTACTGTTTTACACACATGCTTGCGTTTTCTCATAGCCACTGACACAATCCCATGTCCACAAGTGTCATGTATGTACACTAGTTGTACTCTTGTACATATACATATACAAGTACAAGCATGCGAAAGCACCAACATATAACAAGTAGTGTATATACAAAGTACACAGTGTGTATGTATATACACAAGACTCACCATCATCGTGAGGCACGCAGTGCCACGTCGTGGCGTTACACGACCGTCCAACAATATCGCCTAGGTCAGTGTTGGTCTTGCTCACTGATTATATGCACGTCTAAACCGGATATGAAAATTACCCTAACCTCGCTCTATTCTGACCTATTCCTCTAAACATAATGTTGACACATGACAGAAGAACTCTGACCTCTTGCACTTGTCGAACCACACACCTTAGGATGTCCCCTTTGACACAATGAAATGCTCTGAATTATTTTGGATTAGTTAAATTTCGTGTTTTCGCTTCAACTAGAAACTATAATTTCTTTGTTGTTTTTCAAAATCTATAATCTATTTGTTTTCCACTATATAGGATATCATCAAAAAAGAAATATGAAATGCTAAGAAACATCACATCTTGGATTAGCAGTTAAATTAATTGACTCGTTTTTGTCTGCATCCTGACAGTCAATATATATTTGAATTGCTAATTGTTGGAATTGAAAATCCTACCCTTCTTCAAGTCTAAAATATATATATACCTATACTTTAACTTCATAATTAACTTTTCTTACACTTATTCCCGTCTTCAAAGGGTTAAGAAAACATTCAAGCCAAAAATTATTGATCAAATGGCGAAGCCTGTCTTCTTTCTTTGCTTCGTATGAGCTTCTGTTCGAAAACTTTTATGGGGACACTGACCCTCCTAATACTATATACATTACAGGAGGTAACAGGAGCAGACACATTCTATATACATGCGGAGTAAAAGTTGTACCTAATTTTTAGCTGTATGTCAGCAAATAAATTTCAACTAATGACCAACTAAGGACAGTAATGTTAAATGACGTGGTTTGGTCATGTGCTTCCGGTGTATGAATTAAAGCACTCATGCATATCATCTTCAGATATGTGTCAGCAATAAATATATGCGTGTAAATATCTATAAGATACTTCTGATGGTTTTTGTCTAATTTCTTCTAAGAGATCCATAACGAAATCCAGTAACCCAATTTTTAAAATTCTGCTCTACATTTTGTGCTAAATTTATATCATACAGTTGTCTAGTATTTTATGCCATGTGCCAATTCGTTTTTATGGGACAGCACGTAGGAATTTTTATCAAACTTTTCTTTTCGAGTAACAATTTTTATTCCTGATGCGTTAGAAGAGAATTTATTAATCATCAAATAAATTCAAATTTTGATGATATAGTTCAATTTTGAAAATTGGAAAATATAAACGCGTTTCTATATAGGTATATATAAAAAACAAAAACTGTCACAGTTCATGGATTCATATAAAATGATAGAGTGGTCGCAAATCCTAATTAGGCCTGTGCGAAGAATATATTCTTAAAAGAATATCATGCGGAATATTGGAGAGTATTTGGGAATACTTAGGAATATATAGAATATTAATACGATTAATACAAAGAAATTTTCGAAAATATTGAATATGTGCGAGAGTAAGTTTCAAATATAAAAAAATACTAGAAGATTAAATATCTCTGATTATCAGAAAGCAATCTAAGACAAAAAGAAAATTCCAGTAAAAAATCATTTAGCCGCGAAGAACAAATGAACCAAACGGTTTGGAATCTTCCAAATTCCACATTCAAAAAAATTTCTTGTACCCGTTTTACAAGAATCCAAAAATGCAACAATTCAGGGTATGTATTAACTAAAAAAATCGGGAACTATCTCTTTTAGTTATACAAATCAAACAATATTTAAGTAGGTAAACCAATGACATTGGTTTATATACGAGATCGGTTTCGACAACACCTGTCTGACAGATTCGAACGAAAAAGATAGGTTATGTTCGAGTGGTTTGACTGTAAGCCAAATCAAGCCTAAATCGAGGCAAATCTGAATTAAATAATAATATGACAATTATGTTAACAACTTTTTTTTGTAAGTTTAATTATTACTTTAAACACGTTTTGCAAAACATTTCAACCTTTTTCTGACAATTTTATACATTAAGTGACATAGGAAGAAAAGAGAAGAGACATTTGAATAACAAGATTGAAGATATTTCTAAATGATTTCTTGTAGTTGATGCTGATGTTGAGCAGTGTCATCAGTTGTGGTGTCGTCATCGTTGGGGAATACATAGTAAATCGAAAGGAAGGGCTATGTGGCGGAGGGGAGTTTGTTAGGACATAGGCATGGCCTACACCTCTCTATTAGAACGAATGCCAGTCATTGGCCCGACTAGTCTAGGTGGTAGGCGGGGATAGGCCTATGGGAGTAGTAAATCAAGCCATGGTGCTTTTTTTCCACCATACCAAAGAGAGGATTCTCGCTTCTACCGACTGCCACTCGACAAGTCACAAATGCATCCGTTAATTGCCCCTCGTCTCGCGTGACCGATCAACTACCTTTGTTCCTTCGTCCATTCTTAATTAATTTTTTCACAATACATTGCTTAAACCGGACTAATATAGCTTCATGAATTTTCATTGGTTTCAAGTAATCATGTAATAATGGAAAATCAATTCTTGTCGTAAGATTTATTACACAAGTTTTTCTTCCTTTCATTCTTGAGGCTTTTATTATTATAATCGGGTGTTGCACTTTTACAGCAGTAGATAATTAAACAATACTAAAATAATAAAGAATGCTTATTTTTTTTATCACGTAAAAAGTATTTCTTCTTTAAAAAGAAGCATTATACTTTTCTTTTAAAAGCGTGAGGTCAAAAAGTTTGTGTTCAAAGATACCTATACAATTTTTGCATGCCTTTTAAAATGCAACACTTTTCGTATAGCAAAACTTATGGCACTTTACTTTTTTATTCTCGAATTGCATCTCATGAAATGGAATATGTATATCTTGCACCAATGCAATCGCGGGCATGAATAATTGAGTACATGTGTGTTCATCTATACTTATGTGCATGAAGTTTATATTCTGAATCTTCGAATGCCTCGAAGGGAATGCATTTATCGTAATATGAATGTTCATATACGTGCGGTATAAGCAAATGTGTAATTGCGTGTATATACACATTCATAGTTTATATATAATTGTGTACAGCTGCAAAAGCTTCCTTTTATATTAAAGAATAATTTCATTCGTATATATGAGAAGAGAAACAAACACATGAGTTTTGTTTATTTCTATTGTTTTTTATATAACTTAAAAAAACATGCTAAGAAAAATCTGTGAACGAGAAAATGTCGAGAGGTATATATCAAGGGCAGCTTTCAAACTGCGGCGTTATGAATTATTGATGAGCTGTGCTCAATTTAATTACAGGGATGAATAAACAATTTCTGTTAGACACTGTTAACATACAATAGATAATGATCTTATATAACATTATTACTATAAACAATAATTTCTATAGGCAACAATAAGCCTTATTTATTATCACGAAATTTTATTTATATATGAGGAATAACTTAAAGAGTTATCATTGTCAAATTATCAAACAAGCTTAATTCGACTAACAATAAGGTGATGGTCCTTTGCTAAAAATGAAAATAAGAAGAGTATGAACTAATTTTGAAATGAAAATATCCTCGCACAGTTTTAGAGGACCAAAGATGATCAAAGTTATGTTGATATACTCCTATATAAGATACCTCCTATATATAAGATAACTAGAAATTTAGAGAGGACTAAAGGAGGATCAATATACGCACAAGAAAAAAGTTTAACTTTACAAAATGAACAGTTTTAGAGGCATATGCCGGTAGAATTTCAATTTAACATAGAATTTAACAGCTGTTGCATTGAAAAATAACATTTTGCTTTTTCTGCGATTTTTACTCACGAATTTTGAGATTCCGTATAGACTTTATATAACGTCCGTGACAAATAAAAAATCCAATCAATAATTGTCAAAATTAAAAGGGATATTGTGGTTTGTACACACATATACCTCTCTAAATATGAATCAGTGAAAAAGTCACTGGTTTAACCAGTGAACGAACGTTTCACTGATTTTTCAGTGAATCTCACTGAGAACCAGTGAATCATCACTGATTAAACAGTGAAAAATCACTGATTCAAATAGTGACTAAAATTTTTTACTGGTTCAACCAGTGACTATTCACTGATTCGCAGTGGTATACTTATAACTGGATGATTCAGTGATTATTCACTGCTAATCAGTGAGAATTTACTGATTCAAATTTAGAGAGATATATGATTCATTAGGATTACAGAATAAGATGTTTGGTTATGTAATATAGGAAGTTTTGGTAACTTTTACCTTCATGAACAGCTCTATATAGCTTAACCCTTATTCTCACCTCCGTTACCATATAAAAGTCACGTACTGATGGTATATAGAGATTCACGTGTATAATATTGCGTATATATACATACAGTCGTATGTGCAATTCTTATACAGCATCGTGTTGCTATGGAGACGAGTCTGTCGTCCACTCTCTTCTTCTACATACTTATTTCTTTATCCCCTTATTTCCTCTCGTTTTCTCTCAAACTCTCTCCCTCTTTCTCATTTTCTATACACGCGGCCTCTATACCAAACTAATCCTCTACCTCTTTATTTCTCCTTCTCTGCCACACTTAAATGAGCCACGAGGAAAGCTATCACCCCACCTTCATTTTCATCCTGTCACAACACTCGGAAATAATAAGTTTCGCTAAATATCATGGGAATTTTTAACTGCTGTTTAATTAATAAGTAAATACGATTTCACATAAAATTTTATTTATCGACAGTATACTACTACCGACAATAAAGTGAGTTGATTCTGAAGTAAATTTTACGACCTGAAGAAATAGTATTTCTCATTATTGATGAGAATGTAATATTAAATGAAAAATAATACAATCACAAATATCTGCATTTATTTATGCGAAAAATTATATATTAAAAAAAATCCTTCTGCATAAAAAAAGTAAACACAATCTTGATAATAAGCCCGTTACATTTAATGGAATTGAATTTTGTTTTTTCGGAGAGTGCTTTGAATAAATGTTTGTCATAATAAAAAGTGCTTGTGAAACAGAACGCGTAAAAAGTAGCCAATTTAATTTATTGTTATTGGATCATTCCAATAAAGGAAAGGGAAATAATTTGGAACGACCGTCCCTGCAGTTCATTCACACGACCGTGTCTCGCTAAATATAATATGGCGGTAACCCCCGTCCCCACTACCACAATGCCCCCTAATCGAACGCCCCTGTGATTACGCGTAGTCCTCCCCATCCCCCCCACTTTTCGTCCTTACGCCCACAACTCTGCAAAGCTCAATGCACAAATTTGTATTTGTATACAGGCACGCAAAATAACTTCTAATTCTAAACAGACACGTGTGTTTTGAACTTGAAACCCACTATTTCCAGATTCACACATGTGCTTCAGAATTGTCCTTGAAAGTCACCCCTAGCCCCAGCAGATTTACTGCCAAATTAACATTTTTAGTGTTTTTAATTACTTTGTAGAATTTCTGGAAAATTTTTATTATAATTTTTGTGTTTAAAAAAATAATAATAATTTTTTTGGAGCCGGCCCTTATTTAAAACCACTCTTTTAAATTCAAATTACTGCAATGACGTTGATTATCAGTGATAAGATAAGTAAAACCTATCAAGGTTAAGTGAAAATTAATATATACTATATTATTTACTTGCTATCATAGTTAAGTAATGTTTTAAAAAATATTAACTGCATAATCTATCATTTTAACTATGTAGTTCAGTAAAATTCTCCTATAAACTTTCAGGTTTTCTTTTACTATAAAATTTATTTTATAAATAATTTAATGTTTTTAATTCATTATACAATTATTAAAGTACTGCACAACAACTGTATAATTTAATTTTATTAAATAGCTTCGAATCGTTATTATTGAACGAATAAATAACCGTTTTGACTAATTGTCATTAGAAAAAAACAAATTCAATTAGTAACGCTACTAATTACATTGGTAAACTTTACATTACATCAACTGAGAAATCACATGCTGCATGCAATAACTCGTTAGGCGCGCGAACTTTTCATTTTCTACTTACAGTGCAGGTCAGACGAAGCACGTAAACCAGCACATTGTCTGACCAATATTGTAAGTAGAAAATGAAAAGTTCGCGCGCCTAACGAGTTGTTGCATTTGCCCCCTCAATTTGTAATTTTCTACTGACAATTAGTCGTTATCGACAAAAAATTTGTCAAAACGGTTACTAATTTAGAATTCGAGAGTAGGTACATATAATGAATGTTGCATGAATTTGCAATGTTGCTTTAGTACACAACTTTAAATTAATTAAAATTCAAAGAGTAAGGCTATATAAATCAAATTGAAAAGTAAAAAAAATGTATGTTACAAAATTTCTATTGAACTAAAGAATTTTAATTTAAATACCTCTTTCCTATTATTAGACGCAGAGATATTTCCTATTCTTTAAAAAAATGAGCAATTTTCCCCTCGACTAAAACACGTTTTTGTTTGCCTATTCTTTACAAAAGAAAAAAAAAGAATCCCATAATTCTAAGCAAAGCCCAATTCTCGCACGTTTATCTTCGTTAAAATAATACGTGTGTAGTGCAGTTTCTGGACCGATCGTGCGGCCCTTTAGTCAAAACCGGTTAAGGGTTCCTGTTCCACGAGATACTTTTTACTGATTCCCTCGTTTCCCCGGCAACAGATTGTCAAAATTTAGCGCAATGAACCGTGTCATACTGTATACCGCAATTTAACGGAAGCTATTAGCACACCGTGCAAAAATTAACTTCCCTCTGCATTCACACTTTTATATGCATTTTTTCCCTTCATTTTACAATTTAGAATTCCACCTTCCATATATTTCGCTGACATTTACGATTCACTTTCACCCTCTCTACTATCTTTAACTGTTTCATAAATTTATCCTCTTTTTAATTTGTATAGTTTTTAGTATATTACGGGCCTAATTAGAGTTCCTTAACTGGAAATAAATTTTTCATTTAATTAAAATTTTTCATAAATTTTATCCGCACGATTAGAAAATTACAACCCTACAGAAAATTCCTATAGAAAAATTCCCGTATAGAGAATTTTTGGGCATCTATGGGGGCATTGACCAGACTGTCTATTTTGAAATGTTCCGCCAACGAGACGGTCTAATGAGGCGCTGAGCAGACTGTCTAGTTAGCGTCTAATTAGACCGTCTAGTTGACACTAAGTGATCGCGTGGTGCTTGGGGCTAAGCCAGACCGATTAAACAATACATCGTGGATTTTGCAATTTGGATGGTTTTATCCTGGCTCCAACCTGGGCCATAATAGACCGTCTAGTTTAGAAGCTTGACTAAGTTTAAGTTAACGATTTAATAGTAATTGTATATCATTAGACACCTGTGAAAATACGTCTATAACAAAGTTAAAAGTACAAAATACATAAAACACTCAAAATAATTTCTGGTTAAATATGTTCTTACTTAACGTTTTCTGGTTAAAGTAACCGTCACATTACAAAATAGACGGTCTGGTCAGCGCCGGGACAGATCCCCAAGATTTTTCCACACAGGATATTGACCAAAAATATCTTAAACTAATTAAGAATCATTATTTGCACAGTTTACTTAAAAATATAAAATTGATATGAAAAATATCAAATTGACGAAGATTTTGTGATCAATTTGATACTTTTTGTGATCAATTTGATACTTTTTGTGATCAATTTGATACCTTTTGTGATCAATTTGATACCTTTTGTGATCAATTTGATACCTTTTGTGATCAATTTGATACTTTCAAGAAAACTGTATGGTACGTATATATAAAACGCGAAAAATGACTTAATTGAAGACATTTTTGCTCAATGATGACAATTTTGTCTCACTTTCAAGACTATATTTCCGCCTTTTTCTATACGTTCCAGAAACAAGTTATTTATGTAATATACGAAGTTATTAATAACTTAGGATACAATTTTGACTTTTATATTTGTCAACCGAATATGAAATCATCTCAATCCGAAAGTATTTAGTTTATTTTGAAAAGATTCTAACAAATTAAGGGAATTCCACTCAGTCGGAAAGAAATTTTCCCTTGACATCGTATTCATTATACTGATAACTAGAGAGGATTCTTTTTCAATACAATATATATCAATTTTCTTGAACATTACTTTGACCAAAAAATTGTCTTTGATATGACAAAACTTTTTTCACCATTCGCAAGCGCAAAAAAAAGAACGAAAATTGAATTTCATAAAGGAGCACTGTCAGAGGAGAGAAATGAAGTTGGCCACTCTACGAATATAATTTGTTGAAGAATTAAGAGAATTGTGTTGTGGGGCAGCACACTACTATTCTTTTGAGATTCTCTATAGAAAAAGATGAATCGTTTTTGTTCTCTTGGGAGAATATTTGTCGCCTAAAACAAAGCACATTTTCCAGTGAAATATAATAGGGTTGTGTATAGAGGTGGCCCCCTTGACTTGACGCCAATGTCGTCGAGCGATCCGAGGAAAGAAAAAAAGGAGGATCCTACAAGAAAGAAACAAGAAGAGGAGCAAAAAGAATGAGAGTATAAGGGGGAGTAGGTAGGCCTGGGCGTTGTAAAAATCCCCTGCCTCTTCGTTCGTAGACAGTTTAATGGCCTCTGCAGGCTCTCCTCGTGGCCCAAAGGGATAAGGCATAAGGGCCCGTTTCCAATTGACCGATTAGACATCAGTTGGATATGCCGAGAAACTACATTACGTTTACGACACTCGCTCACCTCATTCAAATCGATTTAATCACGCAGATAGAAACATTCCCACCTTCTCACAATCTCACCACAAACCCTATCTATACATACTAACAAATTTAAAACACCAATTAAACAATTATCCTGTTATCTGCAACTGTTCAGCTCATCACTTAACACGGATATTAATTAGTCTACTCTATTTTGCAAATTAGGATCCCACGTGATACGATTTGATACAAACTGTCAAAATCGAATATTCATTGCAATAAAAAAGTGCTCAATTTTTTTGGTTAATTTTGCTTCCTCATTTGAACAAGTTTTTAAATTTGGGTCAAAGTGCAACAAGGACTAAATTTCTCACAGGTGCTATGTGAAAAATTCGTTCTTTGAAGAACACTTGAAATCTGAAGCTGTATAAAGAATTAATATAATAATATAATATTAATATAATAATTCAATTTGTTATAAAGTCTACTGCTCACTAATTTATTTTAGTTTAGTTTATGGCATTTATTGTAAAGAACTACTATAATTTAATTAATACACAGGAAAAAAATCTGTTAATTTTCAATGCAACGCTGTTAAATGTCATGGTGCAATTGGATTTTTACATGCATATTCTACAGAATCCCAAAGCACTTTGGAATTTAACAGGTGATGCATTGAAAAACAAAATTCTGTTTTTTCTATGTCTCAGAAGAGTCTCACTGATTTTAAATCTGTTAAATTTTTGACTGGTTCAAATTAAGAGTACAACACAGAAAGTTTGAATAAGATTGTAATGAAAAGAAATATAGAATAAAATTGTCAATTAACACTGAAATAAATATAGTCGTATAAACAAACATTGTGACCAATTTATTTGACTGGTAATCTCATAACAATGAACCATTGTTCGAGCTTTTACTTTACATCGTCACGATTGTTAAGTACGGACGTTCAAGCCTGACATTAATAATTTATGTGATATGCTCAATGCCACTCTTTTAATAATACAAAGTATTTCAGCAATTTTTTATCATTTATAAACCTTAAATGGAATAATTTATATGAATTTGGTATTGTCTTAGGGAATACCATCAATCATAAAACTATCTTTTGTCTCGAAATAATAAATTTATTTAAAAATGTGTAAATTAATAATAAAGTTGGATTTTCTACATAGACTTTAATTTTTTTAGGTATCGGGGCGAGAAGATAAAAAAGAGGACCCTGGAGGATTTGCAGAAATTTTGTTCTCAGCTACTTGATGACACTAACCCGTAGATCCGAACTTGTGGGCTTTTTTATATGCATACCGCAAGCTCCTATCTACCGGTACATGTAGTCAGGCCGGCGTTAAATTATCGACGAATCAACAAAAGCTCGCGACAACCTTCTTCCTTCCGGTATATCAACGCTCTCCAAGAAATCAGATCAGTCGCTCCTTTTAACCGATTATTAACTCTTGGTTAGTGGTCAAGCACTTATTGAAAGGTAAAACTACTTTGCCAAGATTCTATCCTACAAAAAGTAGTTCTCAGAATATCACTAACTTTGACGAATGGCATACTCTTGACGAGCAGGCGACGACTGCCTTTTTATTGAAAATTTCCACTTTTTATCATTATTTATTTCTCTTAAAGATTGTAAAACTTTTTTTTTCTACAAGTAACTCGATCTTTCCAATCAGAAATCCTCAATCAACAAGTTGTTTCTTTGCTTAATTATAATTAGATGGTTAAACTGTTTTTTAATCTTCATAAAAGAATTCACTGTGTGATGTAATAAATTTTGATTTGAGCATGAATATTGAGCATATGTATATTTGAGCATGTGTATCATATTTATGAAATAAATATAGGGAATAAGAGTACTGTCATAATGATTAACTTTGATTAAACAATCAAAGTAAATTAATTAATTAATTAGCAATTAATTATACATTTTTGGTAAATTTAAACACTCGTTTGGCGCGCGAACTTTTCGTTTTCTACTTATAGTGCGGGTCAGATGAAGCACGTAAACTAGTGTTGTCTTACCGATATTGTAAGTAGAAAATATAAAGTTTGCGCGCCTCATTTGGAAGAAATGTCAATGAAATATATATACACTGAAAAAAATGTCTGATGAAATTAACCAGAAAAGACCAGAAAAGTCCATTCTATTTTTTTTCTAGTTAAATTAATTTGAATTTTGTTTAAGTCAATCAGAAGTTTGGTAAAGGTAACCAGAATTCTTGTTAAGTTTACCCCAAAATTCTAGTAAATTTAACCAAAAAGAAATAGTAAGGATATATTTAACATTCTTTTTTAGTTAAGTTAACCAGACATTTTTTTCAGTGTGCGTAACAGATTTTAATTTCTTTTTACATTATTAATAGTCCATCAGTGCCAAAGTGGGCCTTTTTTATATCGATATTTTATTTTCGAGAATAAGAATTAAAAAGAGTTTAACCACCTGTATGATATACATAGACAACATTAATGTTTAAAATAGTTGTAAATTCAGATTCCTATTTCAGCGAAGCAAGCGACTAGTTAAATCCAAAACTCCCTATCACTGTAAAAAAGTAGTCTCACTTTCAAACCATTTTAGACTGCACCCGTTTACATCCAGATTCAATTTCGAATTAAATTTCAGCATCAAGAGTTAGATTTTAAGAACTAAAGCTGACTTAATCCTGTTTTAAGGCATAAAACTTACTGACTTTCAGTCATTTTGGTTTTAAGATGTAAACGCTTTAAGACTTTGTTTTTACTGATAATATTTAAATTAAAGATTTAATATTGATTTTAGGACTTTTACAATGAAATATTGTTTGTAAAGCTGCTATAAATATATACATTATACCTTAAATTTATAAATATATTATCTATTTTGTCATTCAAGTGTTCGTCTGCTTTTCTAAATATGAATCTAAGGTTATAACTATTATATAGATAATAATCTTTTTCTGTGTATGTTTATAATAATTATATAATTGTGTTTCCAGTGATGCCTATAAATATTCATAAATTAAATTTAGCCACGCATTATAAAATGTTCTTTTTCCTAAAACACTTGTGTTGTCTTTAACTTAAAAAAGTATGGTCTAATTGTTAGAAATTTAAAATACATTCCAATTTTTCAGAAATTGAGTGACAATTACCACCAAAGTATAGTTCATGTTAGGTACCTATACTCTTTATGTTTGTATAAAAAGAAAAAAAAAACAAAAAAGATTGAAATAAGGAAAGAGAGCATGAACGAATGAAAAATACACTGAAAGAAAATATTTAAGAAATTTCAATAAACACATTGTACATTTTAATATAATAGTAACGATTTAGGGAAAACGGTAAAAAATGAGAAAA
>WNHD01001072.1:0-32884 GCA_011057455.1 Ganaspis sp. Gsp50
TTTAGTTATTTCCTAATTACAATGGTTTTTACTACATTACGTTAATTTTTCTTTAATGGTATAGATAATTAAAAAACTCATTAAAACTTTCATATGCAAAAATAACGAGAGTTAAATAACTTTTATGATTCGGTATTTTTTTTCTAAGAGAAGAATTAATTTTTAATTAATTTTGTATCCGACATTTTTTACTCTAACGGCATATGTTTTACAAGTAGTCCAATTGGAGAAATAGATAAAGAACCACGTGTCTCGTGCATGCTGGTATTATTTCAATGCAAAGTTCAAACTGGTGACTGACTCCTGAATAATTATTATTATAATTAATTCATTTCGTCTAATTTAGTGTAAACTAAAAAAGAAGCAAAGTTTCTACTTTATAAATACTACTTATTTATTAAACAATAAAAAAAACTAAAAATATGACAAAATTTGAAACATATTACCTTTACTTTTAACTCATCTTATTAAACACTTGTCGTTCACAATCTTTGAAACATAAGTACATAAATTTAAGTAAATAGTAAATTTATAAATAAATAAATGTTAATCACATTTTTTTAAGCTTCCTAATTTTAGAATATGAATGATTCACTTACGATTTCTTATGATTAACGAACTCAATGCGATTTCATGTAAATTTCTAATTAGCTCTTGTAAAGAATTTTAACTTGAATGCAAATTTCTAAGATTCTACCCTTTGCCCGGATCTGAGATCGGGGCGTGGAAGACGGCGCCGACCTAACCTCAAATTCCAAGCACGCTTAGCGACAGGCGGTTATTATCAAAATTATACATAAAGAGGCTGAATTATTTACAGAATAGAATGAAATAAATTTAGAGGAATGTTGTAGTATAAGAAGAAACTTACCACCATGCGGCACAAAGCGTTGTTGACTAGCAGCAACTACGGTATTGTATGCTTGCGGCGAATGAGTCACGCCGGTTTGATTGACGTTGACGACGTGCTGGGCTTGATGCAGTTGCTGCTGATGGGCTTGTTGGGGATGATGTTGCTGGTGGTGATGGGGCAGATGGTGATGTTTATTGCCCTTGCCCGGCATGCTCATCGCAGGCGTTCGCCTCCTTTCGAGCTTAAATTTTGCCTCCCGGGACTCACCGAGGTCCACATAGAGCCTTGATTCTCACCGAAACTCTTACATGTACAAAGGCTCACACCTTCTGGTCACTAATTAATCAAGCACCCACGACTTTACTTCTTTCCTTGTAAAAATTGAGCAACACTAGAGCTCTACACGAGAAGACAACTTACTTTTCGAAAGGCGGCAAGAAGACGCGCGCGGTTTTCTATCCTTTTTCAATTTCCACTTTTCCCTTCAATTCGTATCTTCTGTTTCTTTCTCACTCGATCGCCGCCGTCCACTGTTTCCTCTCTTTTCTCGCCTTTACTGAACACGAAGCTCGCACGATGCGACCTCGCTAAATCTGTAAATTAATAACAGTTATTGCCATCTATGGCATAAACCAATCTTCCCGCAATGAACAAATAAAAAGAGACCATTAAACATTAAGTCCCAGTCAAGAACAGTCAAGAATGAATGAAGCACGCCTTATGACGGCAAGATTTTCTTGTCTATCTAATCTCTTCCCTTACCGGTGTTCTTTGTCGCACTAAACTGCGCAATAAACTAAATCAAGTCTTTGCGCAACCTAGAGGCGCTGCAATCGAGCCCTTTAGAAAATCCCCTAGCAAGCACTTCAGGGCTGTATCTAAGAATTATTCAAATGGTGCAAAATCTTTTGAAAATTTATTTTTTTCAAAATCAAATTCCATGCAAAGTAAGATTTCTTAATTTTAATTGTTTTTAAATTACATTATGCACAACAGCACAAAAGGTAATATTATAACTTTCATGAAAATGGTCCAATGACCCATATTGTAGGAACGAAAAACCTTGTCCTCAAACACGCAAATTTGTGTCTTAAAATACAGAAACTTAATTTAAAATGAATTCTTTTACGATTAATGTCAAATTAAAAAAAACTTAATCTAAAGCTAGATTAAGTACAACAGTAAATAGAATGAAACTACATAGTGAAAAATGCAAAAATCTGTCAACTGCTGTTTAAAAACTGACAGAATTTTAATTTTCCAATTCTTTTATAATTTCTCAAATTTACATCAAATAAAAGAATCCTCCGGCATAAGAAATACTTTTGCTTTCTTAAAGATTTGATAATTATTTCTTGTTTAAGATAATCTTAATAATGAGAATATTTCTTAAAAACTTCGAAATTTAAGCCCTATTTCTTTTCAATGTCACTGAATAATATATTTCAATGAATTAAAACTCTTTTTTAAATATCAAATTTAATGATAATCCAAAAAGAAGTATTAAAACTTCAGCCATTTTGAACTTGACCAAGAAAAGGCAGATATTTGTAAAATTAAATCGAATTATTTGAAAGCAATTCATTTTGCAAGTAAAATTAAAAATTGTTAAACTGTCATGCGTATTTTGAATTATATTTGTAAAAAATCTACAATTGCAGCAGATTTTTTAACTTTTTTCCATTACTAACGGTTTTCCTTATCTTGAAATTATAGGTTAGAATCTTTCAGTTACGCCTAAGAACAAAAGGCATATGTTTTTATTGCAAAAACTAGTAGATTTTCCGTAAAGTTGGACAATTTCTTCCAAAATGTCAAAATTATGCGGTAAACTAATTAAGCAAAAACAAAAACGCTTGTTAAAAAATTCTACATTGAGCATGTGCTTCCATGATTTCAACCTTTTAACGTAACGATAAAAAGTAATTTTCTAGAAAAATACTTTGCCAACTTAATTTTTTGGGAAAATATTTACAATATAAACTAAAGAAACAAAATTATAATGTAGCATGTAAATTTATGTAGCATATCGTAAAAGACTTTAAATTATATTGGAATTTTTTAATAAGAAAAAGAACTGTTCACTCCTTTCAACAACAAATGTGTGACAAAACGTTGGATTTTGTTACACTATTTCTGCATGCAGAAAACTATGATATACTTACATTTTAGCGTAGTGCCTTTTTCGTAACCTTATTAATGTTTGTCAGTACTGAGAATTTTTGCAGGATTATGTAAATAATAGTATAATAAAAAAATAAATTACCAACACGCAAAAAGCATTCAACGATGAATTTCACTTTTCGACTGTTACGACACCTATAGGGTGAAATATTTAACTACAACCGGTAGTTTTTCAATTAAAATTCTTATCAATTTCCTTATCAACTATCGCGTTGATAAAAGAGTCAAGAAAATATTTTAAAGTTGTTTCTATTTCACACTCAATACAAAGTATATATCTATAACTTTATAATTTATGCCTCCAAAAACTGTTAATCCCTCAAACTGGTTCAAACATAACCTCAAATTTTGACTTTTCCAGACGTTTCAAAAACCAAGTAAAAACACAAAATTTAAAAAAAAATGACTTCATACGGGAAAGCTGAAACTGAAAGACTGAGAAAAAATTTAGAAGAACAGCTTGACCGGCTAGTGCAACAATTGGAAGATCTTGAAAATTGCAGGTTTATATTTTCCACGAATAAGAATGTTTGTTGTTATTTTTTATAACGTATTTGCATTTTGTTTATATTTTTGAATTTCTTCTGTTTAGAGATGAATTAGATGAAGCTGAATATAATGAAACAAAGGAAGAGACCATGGAGCAATTAAGAGAATTCAATGAGAGTTTACAAAGACTTATATCCGGAGACGTGACTCTTGTTGACGAACTTGGAGCAATGCAGCTTGTAAATTTTTAAATTAGTATTTAAATCAAATACACCTGTTGAATATTCTTCTTCTTTAGGTTGTTGAATATATTTATTGAATATATTTTTGAATTTCAGGCAATTCAAGTAGCTATTAGTTCAGCTTTTAAGACTCCCGCAGTAATAAGAATGTTTGGTAAAAGAGAACCTGATCGTTTGAGAAATCGCTTGTTGGAAATTGATAGAGAATTGAAACTTGGGAAATTAAGCAAAGACGCTAGTGAAAGAGAACGTGGAGAAGTATTATGTGCTTTGAGGCAATTAGGAGAAAAACTGAATCAAGCTGAACTTCAATTATTAGAAAAATTGACTCTCAGTGGAGTGATAAACACAAATTTTATTAAAATCAGTGAACTGAATTTGGATGAAAATCCTGCTTCAAATGAAGAAGCTGAAGTAAAAGTCTAAGGAAAATATAAAATCATTTATATAATTCTTAAATTGCATTGGTTGCTTTTTATTGACTAAAAATTTGTAAATAGTAATTTATATACTTAAATTAATTGATGTTTTTAAGAGTGTTCAATTTATTTTTATCTTACTTTATTTAGACATAATTTAGATTAACAAATTAATTTAAATAAATTTTTTGTTAATATCTAGATAATGACTAAATAGTGCCATTTTTATAAACAAGCTTTAGTTTTTAAAACTGTTGATGTAGAAACTAAACATGAAATAAAAAAATATTAAATTAAAACTGGATTTAATGAAACGTTTATTATATTAATTCATAATACAAGAGCCTATATTTAATAAGAAATCTTAACGGACAATTATTTTTCGAAGACAATTGTGAACATAATACAAATTTGCGTAAATTAAATTAATAATAGTATGAAATAGGAACAATAGAAATGCTTTAATTTAATAACTAAAAATTTCAATCTGTGCAATACATAACTTCTATTGAATTTTTTTCTAGATTTATGTTTATTTCTTGCTTTACTATGTTTATGTTTTATGTTTATTTGAGTTTTAAGTAACTAAGGGAAGAGATATTTCAATTTCATTAAATGATACTCTCTCTCTCTCTCTCTCTCTCTTAATATTTTTACTTTGTTTAAACTTTAAACATTTTGCTTCTTACTTAATAGAATATCAAGTATACTTTCAAGATTAAAAAAAAGAAAAATATAATCTTTAAAGTAAATAAAAATTTTAGAAAGTCTACTCAAGATAGACAATATATATTAAAGTAGTTTTTTCAATTTTAAGGCTTTTTTTGTACAGAATGCTTGCACTATGTGCAATTTATCACAGCAATTTCTTCTATTCATTGCTCAGATATATAAAGAGCACAAACTTCAAGCAGTTTCTTCCTTAAATATATTTAAATAAAAAGCACGAAAATCAAAATGCGTCAATATAACTTGATAAATATTTAAAAGATTTGCATTCTTAGAAAATGCCAATCAAAAGTAGTAAAAACGACTATAAATCTTTATATTGAATAATAAACAAAAAGTCTATTAATGTTCAAAAAATAATAACATATCCTCAAGTTTTCTTAGGCTTTTTTTTTTAACAAAAATATCTTTGCTTTGTTAAATACTGTGAAACAAAGTTTTAAATTCATTCATTTTCACTAGAAAAGACAAGTCCTACTTATCCTCCTTTAAAGTTAGAAAAGTTTAAATCAATTTTACAAAAACTTTGAATTCGAAGAGAGACTCATCACTCCAAATTGTTTGCTATATACACCTTAAATTTGTTACCTTCTCAATTATTGGTCGATTAAGTGTTCAACAAGTGCTGAATTATTTCTTTCATGTTAAACACTTTGACTTAAAGAACTATATAAGTGCATGAATTGGAGGAGAAAGTCCTCGAGTCAAAATTCATTGGTCAATTGATGTTTATTGGAACATCTAAAAGAAAGGCTTGGAAAGCAATTCCGTCATGTCGAGAAGAAATATTTGTGCTTTCAGCGATCTGTTCGACAATGTGGATGGATTCAATCGTTATCGTTTACGTCGACAAACTCTCTTGTGCTCTCGTTGCCAATGAAGTTGTTGGCAATCTGTGCTACAGTAAGCAGTATTCCAGCAGCAATGATAAATTGCCTCGGCGTCGCAATTGTAACACTGAAAAATTCATCAATTTAATTTAAACAAAAAGAGTACAATCTGTTACAAAAATAATGTTAACAAAAATAATTACATTATGTAAAAATAAATTTGACAAAAAAGAATTTCCAGTTATGAACCATTAAAGGCACATGAAGAGAATGTTTAAAAAAATATTTCTTTAGATTATAAAAGTCAAGACAATTTTTTTTTTCTTCAGAAGTATTACAAATATAATTATCTGTAAAAATAGTTTTCAAAATTGATAATTAGCAAAATATGGATTATGAAAATAATAGAATTTGTTACATTGCAAAAAATTGAATATTTATATTGTTAAATATCCATATATTAAATTATGGAAATTCCATAAATATTATTAATTTATGGAAAAGACTTACAAAATTATTTATAAGATAGACCGTAAATTATAGCTAAGTTTAAGAAGAAACTTTAAAACTCAATAATTCAAATTACTTTCCTTTAGATTTTGTTTGACTTTATAAAAAGTTAGTATAAAAAGATAGATATTATAAAAAGATAAATATTATAAGAAGATAGTTTAGATTCTTCAGTTTCTACTTTATAAAAGTTAAAATGGTCTTCTCAAGGATGAAAGAGGTAAAAATTAATATATATTGAATCAGTTTTATAGTTCCAGCATAAAATATGATAATATTAAATGGCACATTTTTGTGATGGAGCAACAATTTTATAAAACAAACTTTATTAATAGACAAAATTAACTTAATAATTTTTAAGTTATTAAACTTTTGATTTTTAATGTAAAAACTAGATACTATATTTATATCTAAAAAGATATTGTATGTTATATAATTAAATACCATACCCATTGCTTTTTTTTTAACTCGGAAATAACTTGTTGGTTTCTTTCTTTCAACTGTCGCAACTGTTTTGCATGTTCCGCTTGCAAATTTTCTATTTCCCTGCACTTTTCTTGTTCCATTTCGTTTCTTAATTCTTGGCGTATTTTATCAATAACAGTCTTAACCTGCAAGTGTGATAAGCTTTTGAACAAAAATTAAAAAGATTAAAATTTAATGTCAAAAAACAGTCCTCAATATCGAGACTCTTCTCAAGTTTATGGACCCTCTTTAAAAACTCCACAATATAATTGTATAATTTATATTTTTTAATTAATTTCAATTTTATAATTTCATATTTTCAGTGTTGTAAATCGTATGCATTATATTTTAAAATTATGTACGAATTCTAATTTATAATGCACGTTCATAAAATCACAAATTTCGAGCACTGAATTTATTGCAATAATATTTTCTATCATTTTATAAAAGAATATAAAAGAAATTTATAATTTATTTCATTTATTTATTTATAGTTAATATAGTTAATTTACGATTTATTTAATCGCATTTATTTAGTCTCATGCGAATGGGATTTCTATTCAAAAACATTGAAATAAATAAAAATCACCTTGTCGGGAATAACTTTAGCTTGAACTTGTTCCGTTTGTATAAGAACACATTTCGTTCTAGGTTCCTGACAACTCGACGTGACCATATCTTCCTGTGATCCTTCCTTTCTGGTGCCTTGAAAATGAGAACTAGAAATTTCTTTTGCACTTTCTTCCTCAATAGTAGATAAAGTTGTCTCTTTAACTTTTTCATTTAATAATTTTGACTTTCTTTTACTTTTATCTTCTTTATAATCTTTTTCCGATTGATCAGAACCGCCATCAGAACTAAGCCTTTCTACTTTCACCCTTAAATCTTTCAAAACTTGCTTTTTCAATGGAACATTTGGTAATTCTTTGGCATTAAATTTATCCACCTTGCGAATTTTTTTATCTTTAATATCATGTTCTTTCTTCGATTCCAAATGTTTTCTTTTACCAAGCTTTTGAAGTTGGGCTTGATGATGCTTCAATTCATCGTAAGCTTTATTCCAGGCATTTGATTTTTTTATCTAACAGAAAGTTTTTTTATTTTGATATTTTATTTTTATTTTGATAACATTTACAAGTTATGCGTAAATATATTTTTGATATATTTACCTGTAGACTTTTTAGATTGACGTTGATTGAGCGTATGAATTCTTCACTGATGTTAGCTCTCAAATGTTGTCCTCCAAAAAATCTCACATCGTACACATTACCTTTTAAGATCTGCATAACTTTCGCTGGCCAATAAGGGTAACCTTTTTGTTTTGCGTAAACTAATTTGTGCGGTGGATTACAAGGCTTACAAAACCACATTTTATCTCCTTTTTCATTTGAAAGCCTGTAGCAGTCTGCACAACGGCGAATTTCCTGAAGATCATAACAGCAGTCTTCATACATTCTGATGCCCATTTCTCCAACTATGCTCTGTTCTGAAAAATAAATTGTATCATAATTAGAATTATATTATTATCATGATTATATATATTTATCATAATTATATTTCACACATTTACACTCGTAGTCTAACGTTTTTTTAAACAGCACATTTTTCTAAACGTGTGACAATTTTTTTAAATCTAAACGTAAATTAAGTAATCATTGAGCGTAAAAATTAACAGTTTAAAGAGATGAGTAAGTAAAATGAGTGTACAGTTAAATTGAAAGAACAATTGGATTTATAATGTATGGTAGAATGTGAGGTTGTATAGATAAGTACCAAACCAAAGATGTAAACCAAGTCCTATTTCTGGACCATTAGGATGAAATAAATAATAATAGAAACTAAACATTAATTTTACGATGAATATCATCACAGAGATTTTTTGAAAAAGTAGGAAGAAAATTAAACATAACCGGGATTTCTAGTTTATAATTTTCCATGAATTTTTGTGCAAAGAACTCAAATAGGATTCTATTCCATCACTGTTCTAACTAATGAATAAAAAATGAATAGATTAAGTAAAAAGACTGTCCGCGATATTCTAATTCAGATGATTAAGTTCAGATTCAAATTAATTCACATAAGTTGATTTTTATAAAAAAAGAATTCAGATTCAGTTGATCAAAAGTGAAGCAATTGAAAAATTTGAAAACAATTAAAATTACCTCCATGATAAAGGATAATGTTATGCAAAATATTGTGAGCCTCGGCTTGAAATTCAGCAAGATTTACGTATTCTTTCCTATGCGTTTTTGCGTCCATCATTGCGAGATCCATATGCTTCTTAATCAAAATCCCCGGTCTCCATGAATCCTCTCCTTCACTGATCCAAGTCGGACCTGCTAAACCACCAGGAGGTGCTACCGGCACATTCTTATCCTCCACAATCTGTCGATTTGTGATCTCCGCAGGCAATTTTGCTTTAAGATGTCCACACATATATCTTAAGATTATGTTTAGTTCCTTCTTTTCCATATGAGCATCACGATTTATTTTCTAAAAATGAAAATATACAATTAATCATATGAAGCAGAAAAAGTAGAAGCAGAGTTAGCAAAATAGTTTAAAAAGAAGAAAACGAACTTCACAAAAATTACAAATCCTTTTCTCGGTGTTTTTAGGAACGTAACAATCTAAATGAAAGACTCTGTGGCACTGTTGACAAGATTCTACTTTTCCAGCTTTGTGGCATTTGTAACAATACCAGTCGTATGGATCTTCATCAGAACATTCGGAAGGAAATGACAGTATTTCTTGTTCTGGTCCACATTTTCCAGGAGCGGATTTTAGTACAAGTCCATCTGATAAAGCATTGCTCAGTTCTTCCTGGGCAGCTTGTTCTGAGATTCCGTAAACACGGGTTAAATGTCTAGCAACCCGATCATAAGTAGGTAAATTTCTTTGGTTCACTGTTATTTTAATTGAGTCCCATATTCTCAGTACTGTCAGCGAATCTGTTCGGCGTTTTATGGACATGACGAAGATGTGCTGAAAAAATAATTAAATTATGTATAAATTTAAATAAAATGTCAATTTAATTAAAATATAAATTCAAATAGAATGTCAATTTAATTAAAATATAAATTTAAATAAAATGTCATTTTAAATAAAATATAAAGTTTAATTTTAAATTCATAGTATCACATCAAATGAAGTCAAGAAAAACCAACGAAGCAAAAATGAAGAAAATAAAATTAATTCAAGTAAACCGAATTAGAGAAAATTAAGTCAAGTAAACAAAAATAAATTAAATTAAAAAAATACTTTGTTTATGAGAGAACAATGAAAGAAATTTAAATAAAAATAATCAAGTAAAAAAAGTAAATCAATCAAATTAAATATTTTAAAGAAAAGCAAGTCAATATGTATAAAAATAAATTAATTAAAAGTAAAAGTAGTAACAATAGTTAACATTAATTGAACGATTTTCCAATATTATTCATAAGAGCAATATTTCACGATGATATGAAACCCTAGCCCCTATTCGGTGTTTTTTTACAGTTACAGTTTTGCAGAAATTGTTATCAGGGGAGAGCCCTCATAACAAATTCTACAAGCGAATAAAATTTTTCGAACTTCTGCTCGACAATTAGTCTTTCAACTGAGCTGCGAAAGAACACAATTCAGAAGCAGTTTTCATAAAGTTTATAAGAAAATATTTTCAAGTGCAAAAAAATATGTAATTTATCTTTTGCAACAAAATGAAAAAAAATGGATTAAAAAATGAACGAAGAATTTTTGAAAAATTGTTGGACAATTGCAGTGAATTCAATCCACCTAGATTTTAAACTATTATTATTAAAATCAAGTCACATTTCAATCGTTGAAAAAAATTTAAAAAATTAAATTTTTAATTAAAATTGAATTAAAAATGCATCCAGTGCTATTAGGAATAGTTGCTTACGCACTTTTCGGATCAAGTTTGACATCTCTCCTTTATTTATTCAGAGAAAATGTAAAAAAATGTGCAAGTTCTCCCATTCATTTATTTACAATATCAGACGCCCTGAGTTCAATTTTTGCGGGAATAATTTTTCTTCTAAATCAATTAAATGCAAACACATCAATCGCTCCAGAAAGCAAGAATATGACATTCAATCAAGATATTCTGAATTTTCTCAAACACCAAGAAAGCAGTGAAAGTAGAATGAGATTAAATGAAATTGGATATAGAAATCCAGAAGATTGTGAATTCAAACATGTTTTAATGCACTATGGAATGTTTTTTATTCCATTTACCAACGCATTTGTTTCATTGCTAGGATGTTCTCTCCATTATGTTATAAATACTTTCCAGATTGGCGAATCTTGTAAGAAATTAATGAAACCTTTAAAACAAATGGAGAAAGAACACATGGAGAAAGAACAAATGGAGAAAGAACACATGGAGAAAGAGCAAATGGAGAAAGAAGGATCATCAAGGAACCGCGATTCAAGTCTTGAAAGAATTGTTCCCGAGGAAATGAAAACGTCAAATTTATTGAAGGAAATTGATTTTAATCAATCAATGAAATATGACAAAATGACTTTGATTAATGTGATTGTTCAGTGGATTCTACCAATTTTAATCGCAGTGATTCTAAATTTCGGAGGGTTCCAAAAATCATCGCAAGAAAGAACAAGTTCGGGAGTTGATGAGTGTGTTTTTACGACGAATTTTCCATTTAATAATTGTTATCCTAAGAACAATCAGAACGAGTCACTTTTATTCAAACTCTTGCCTAATTCAACAGTGAATTCTGATAGTGGATTTAATTATATAGAGGCAAGTGATACGCAAAGTCCATTTTCACAGGAAATTGATGAAATTGTTTCCAATGTTTACAAATTGGTTCAAACTTCTTTGACGGAAAACAAAACTACAAATCCGAATGAAAACAAAATAAAAATTGTTACTATAAATGAAACAAGAAATTTGAGTTCTTTCGATATCTCTGATCTTCAAAATATTACAAGATTTATGGACAGGACTTCCTATCCCGAAATTGTAAATGAATGGGAATTGTTTGAAAAATTGGATGAAGAAGCTAATCAAACAAGTGTTGAACTTGATTCTGAAGTTAATTTTGATCCCATAAAAATTACGGAGCCTGAAACAAACAATGAAAGTTCAAATTTGGAAACGATTTTAAAAGAAAATGAAACAAATTATGATCCTGATAATGTTGATTTTGTACCAAAAAATGAGATTTATGAGGATCTTATCAAGAAAATTAAGAATGGAATACAGAAAGTGAAAGTAAAGGAGAAAATTCGCACAAACAGGAACATGGAAATAGATTCAAATTCTACATTCCCGAACGAACCAATTTGTTCTCAAAACCAGTGTTTTATATCAACGAATTTTCTGAAAATTCATCTATTTATTCTTCTGTTTATTATCTATTTTATTCCAATCTTAGTAACGACTATTCTTAATGTCTATGTGAGTTATAAATTCAAGCAAATTGAAGAGAGAGTAGAAACAAATAGTGTCACTCTGAAAATTTTGACAAACTTGGGTAATAAGAAAGTTGAGATGAAAAAAGGTGAAGTTAAAGTTAAAAACGTCGGTTGGTTTCAAGAAGACGAAGAATCCAAAAGTGAAAAAAATACTCCACCTACAAAAATTGAAATTATTCCAGAAGATGAGATATTGAAGAACATTTTGAAAAACCTAGAAACATCAAAAAAGTTTACTAATATTTTAAAAATGAATTTACTTTTAGCAATTTTATTGTGGACTCCACTTTTTCTGGAAGTTTTATTTAAAGTTTTTCTTTGCATGAATATACCAAACTGGTTAATGGACACTTCATTTCTAGGAGCAATATCTTTTGCAATTGTAAGAAACTTTTTTAATGTTAAAATGATTAATATTTTGAAAGCCAACGAGGGAAAAAAGGGAGAAAATTCGGTCCATCCGAGTACATAGTTTTTAGAGAAAGACTTAATATTCTAAATAATTTATATTATATTAATAATATATTATAATTTATACTAATAAAAACACAAGATACAAAAAATGAAGTGAAAATAATCATAATAAAAACAGGAGATAGAAAAATAATAAAATATTCCAAACCATGATTTTCTTATCAAAATTTTTTAAATGAGCGTGTGTCATAAATATCAAAATAAAATGTAAATGTTGAAAATGATTGTCAAATATTGTTTTAGCTTTTTTAGAAAATTAGGATAATATTGTTTTGCTAATTAAATATATGCCATTTGCAATTATTAAAGGCTTTTAAGATAAGATTGTAAAAAAAGTGTAAATGAACTTACCTGAGGAAAAAACACTATGGAAGCAAAAAATTCGTTATATGAACCTGAAATGGATTGTTAAATTTTTCATTGCATCAATGGAAGGTGAAAGTGTACGTCAATATTCAAAAAGAAATATTATTAAGTAAATCAAATTGCTGACAAAGATATGTGCACGTCACGTCAAGTCCAAAATTAACCTAACCTAACCCTAAAGTTGCGTGCGCACTTGATTTTTGTGTACCGCGAAATATTTTAATTTGAAATTTTGTTATTTTTAAATTTCATTACCTTAACTAAACAGAAATTAATGTTTTTAGGGATTTATATTTATTTTACAAGTTAATTGAGGAAAATTGTACAAAATCCTGTTGTAAAACAAATTTAAAAAAATTAAAGAAAACGTTTGAAATAATTATGACTGTCAATATGTTTTAAAAAATACTTTATTGATAAGTATACATACCTTTAAATAATAATAATAATTAAGATAAAATAATGTAAACGTTATTATTTAATCACAGAAAAACATTTATATTTATGTTTTGTAGTGTATAATAGTCAAATAAAAATGTGACATTTCAAAAAAAAAATTCACTCGTAATTTTTATTTATAAAATAATCTGTCTTCTTTAAGTTCTCTATTATGTCCTGGCCAGTTTCCCAAGGAACAATTTCAGCTTTTACTTCTTGAGTTTCATCTTTTGGACTCTTGTTTAAAATATTTGCTAAAGTATAACCGATCCTAGGAAACGCAAAATCTTTCTCAGAAAGACGTAGAACAGGACAGAGATCATTTCTTCCATCGCCAAAATAAAGAATCCTTTCAAAATTTGTTCCTTCTAATAATCGTTTAGAAACGTAGTCTTCTAATATTTGACCTTTGCATAAATTTTTGCTGCTTAATTTGCAATGATCTTGTAAATGATACATTTTTAATTTAAGCATGTTTTCTTCTATAAATGCCGGATTGGTAAAAATTTCTTTCACTATGTGACTCAATCCTTTGTGCTTTAACCACCACTCTATAAACATGGAATTAGCATCGCTTATAATAATTATCTCACATTTTCTGGAATGTAGTTCGGTTAACAGAGTGTCAATTCCATCCACTGGGGGTATTAAATTGATGGCATTTTCAATTGTCTTCACATCAATTTGATTTGTATCGAGTAATTCAAAAATTTTCGCCATGTACGTATTCCAGTTATCAGTTTGATACATCCGTTTCACAGAATCTGGAATCTGTTCATTTGATAATAATTTTCGAGCTACGATGTCAGAATTGTCATTACAAATCGTGTGATCAAAATCGAATACTGCTAAAAGTGGAGAAGGCATCTAAAATAAAAAGAAATGTTTATGTTAGCAAAATTTACATGTATCAAAATTCGAGAATAAAATTTGCAATTTTCGTATTAATACACAAACTAAATATTTATTGTAAACAATGGAATATATTTCACGTTAAATAACTTAATGATCTTAAATTAAATAGAAATTTTTAAATACTTCCTAAACAAAAAGGTGAAATTGGATGAAAGGTTATGTCAATCCGAAAACACAATTATCACAATTATTAGCGAACAAAACGGATTATAATTATATAATAACTTCATCTAAATCTACCTTAATGAGCTGCTTTCCTTTTTTTGACACCAAAGAGTATAGAAATTTAAAAATTTTGACTTTTTTGCAAATAACTCTTATGCAGTTAGTGGAATATATCACCACACTTTAATTCATCTTTTGAACACATAATAAGTGTGAAATCAAATCACAAAAAGTCTTTTATATACTTTTCAGCAGCTATAAAATAATGTTACAATGTTCATATTAAATATTTTTACTTCAGGAGCGAAAGATTTAATTTAATTAAATGCAAAAGCGAACTATAAAAAAACCGGTAATAAATTTTCTAGCAGACGAATTTTTCCCGCGCCTTTAGCATACTTTGTGGTTATTGTCCATAATTTGTGATTTGTGTTCTGCTCAAGTTCTGCTTTGTGAGAATTATGGAAAATAGTCTCTAATTTTTTAAAATAGTTTTTTAATTGAATAAAGAGTTTGTGTTCCCATAGTTTAATCGGCACTGGAATATTTTCTTAATTCTTTTCGTAATTGGTATGTGAGTCACGTGCACAAAACAAGGGACGCTGGAAAATCGCCAGCAGGATATTGTTTATTTGGCTTACATAATTTTGACACATAATTATTTGACAAATTAAATTAAAATACATTTAAAAATGTATATCAGACCTGCAGGAATGTCCGATGAGGATTCTGACGAAGAGGGTTTTGCTTTCCACGACGAGGTTGAAATCTTAAACATAACCTTCAAACTATTTTGAGAAACGTTTTATTTTAATTTATTTATTCTTAATAATCTTTCATTACAACATTAATTTCAGATAAAGTTGCAAGAATATCAAGTTTTTAATAAAATTCGAGAATTTTTTCATTTAATTATAATTTTTATACAATTTTATCATATAAATGCATTGTTTGTTTTAACGGAAATTTAATTCAATTAGTTGTCACGAATTTGAAAATTGAAAAAAATTAATAATACGTATTCTTTATTTTCTATTTCTATGATTATTTATAATTAATATTTAAGAGATCTGATTACATTTTCGAATTAAAAGGAAATTGAAGAATGTGTACTAAAATGTATTTCCATTTATTGTAGATTGATGAAAGAAGATATAATGCATACGCAAATGAAAGACCAGCAAATGGAGAAATTAATTTTGATGTACCTGAAAATGTAGATAATGAAAAGCAAAATTCTGAATTCCAAGCAATGCAAGCTTGTTTAACAGGCTCCAAGGCAATAATTGACGAATACCTTTCCTGTAATTATAACATTTCATTCAGAATTAGAATTTAAAAATACCTATATACATTTTTAATTATTGTATAAATTATTATTTAAGCTGGTCGTGGAGTAGACGAATTTTTACACACTGGATGGACTTTACTTTTGTATGCTGCTTCTGCAGCACAAACTGAAATTGTCAAATATCTTTTGGAGCGTGGAGCAGATCCAAATTTGCACAGTGGTAAGTTATATGATTTTTTGTATTTATGTATTTTTGTCTATTAGACTCAATAAAATTTATTTCTTCTCATTTTTTACAGATGGTTATACTCCTCTGATGGCTTTATCTAGCTCTCCACGTGCAACAAGTGACAATTGTTTTGATTGCCTCAGACTCTTATTAGATTCAAAAGCTAATACACATGCCACTAGTAAACGAAGGTAAAAATATTTGTTTATATTTAAACTTAAAAATAGAACGCAATGCTTTCAATACATAATGAAACATTTTTAGTTTTTTTAATTAAGAATTTCAATAATCAAGTAGTACGGCATCAAATTAATCTTTTAATTTTTTGTTTTTCACTTTAGGGAAACAGCTTTAATGTTTGCTTGCCAAGGAAGAGATCCAGATTTTGTACGAGAACTTATTCAAAACATGAGAAGTGTTAATGGGACAGATAGTGAAGAGCAAACTGTAAGTATTTTAATTTGAAACATACATGTTTCTACATTGTCAATAAGATTATATTCTTTTAAATTATTTTTTCTTTATTACAATTTCATTGAAATACTCCACTTGTAAATAATCTTGCTAATTAAAATGCATGTTTTCAGGCTTTATTTTACGCAGTTAAAGCCAACAGATGCGAAATAGTGGAAGTACTTTTAGAAACGAATGCAGAGGTTGACGTGAAAAATCGATTTGATGAAACTCCGTTTGATATTGCGAAGACCAAAGGATTTGACAAAGTATAAGGATATTTTTATTTATCCAGAAAAAAAATGTATTGAAATAAATTGAAAAGCATTCAAAACATTTTGAATTTTTGAGTTAAAAAACTAGTTGCAGGAGAGATAATGAAACAGAATGCTTTATTTTCATTGAACTTTTTTAATACATTTCTTTCTGGGTATTTATGTATTTGTTTAATAAATATAAAGATTTAAAAAGAAAGTCTTTAACCACAAAATGAAAATTGTATAAATAAAAATATACGACAAAAACTTGAATAAAGTAGTTCGATGAACGATACGTTATAATTAACTACCAGTAAATTTCATAATTATTTTATAAACAATAGTACTTTGCTAACCATATATAAAAATGTTTCAAATATACTCATTCAATATTTGGATTAAAATAAATTAGATTAGAATAAAGTAAATGAAATAATTAATTCAAGTTCAATAATTGAATTGTAAAGGGATTTTATCCAGATTAGGATAATACGTTTTATCGTATTATCCGTATTTTTAATTAGAATAGAGTTTCTATTAATTAAGGAAAAATGAAATAAGACTTTAAAAACATATATTTATTAAAATGTCATAGATAGCAGCTTTATTAGACGATGAAGATAATGATAATGCACCCATATGCGAATCTTTTGATTTATTTGAATGGAAAGACATGTTCCCTTCAATTGCTTCAAAGAATGAAAATAACTTGAATTTTGAAGTCGCCACTATATTGTATGGCATGCGTTTGGATCAATATAAAGAACTTTTTCGTGGAATGGATCTTAAGACTTTTTTGAAACTTAAGGAAGAAGATCTAGAAAAACTTGGAATTGACGTTAGCATACATAGAAAAAGATTTATAACAGATCTTAACAGATTTCATTCAAAGACTTGGGATATTAATAGTTTGGGAATTGTGAAAGAAGACTTGCCTTACACGTAAGTTTGTAAGATTTCTTCAATTATTATACAAACTTTTGACTTAGTTCACGTGTTTCATAATCTGATGGTACAGCATTTTTTAAGATACAATTTTCAAATGTTCCTTTTTTCAAGTTTCAAATTATTCTCTAAAAGATAGTATTTTTAATTAAATTTTGTTGAAAATAGTATATATGACGGTGTTATAACTCTGGGAAATGCAGCAAAACAAATTAGCATAATTGGCTCAAGTTTTCGATTCATTATGAATAATTTAATAAAGAGTCAAAAAGAAAATGTGTTGCTGTCTCCGTTACAAAAAAGCGAATATTCTCAAGAGTTGAATAAAACTTCAAACTTTATAACTATGCTTAAGAAAGAACTTCTTGGAATGAAGGTACTTGCCGAGAAGGTATGAAATTTTTTTTTAATTAAGTAAAACTAAATTTATTAAAAATAAATTTGAACTGTTTATTCAAATGAGTCTAAATACAATTCTGAAATTCTTTTCAGATTGATAGAGAAACTGAGATTAAGATTCCATCGACTTTCATCTCGGAAAAAAAGAGAACATACAAATGGACAATAATTTTAAGCATTTCGGCAATGTTTGCAATATATCTCTCGAAATCAAAAATTCTGAAATTGTTGGACAACTGAGGATAAAAGTTTTTATATTTTTATATTTCATGACTTAACTTCCAGAAAATGTGTCTACCTCAATTTAGATAATACTAGAAATAAGTTAATTTAAGAAAATAGTGATTTTTCAGTTTATATTTTACAATTACATTTAAAGAAAACTATTGTGATCTACTTTAAGCTCATATTTTTTTAAATAAAAACTTATTTTGTTTGTCTTTTATAAATTTATTGTAACATAAGACTCATTAACTTTTTTTTACATTTAAATACTCACGTATAACAATTATTAAAAAAAACAGCTTAGTAAGATAGTTTGTGGCAGAAAAACTTAATGGTCATAAAAACTTGCTAATTTTGTCATCAATGGAAAAAGAGCATGGAATGTTGGAAGATTTCGTTGTCGAATAGTAGATTCGTAACGTTGAAGAGGTCCATTACTCAAAGCCAATCGTTCCTTTTCATTCGGATGATTGTCCATCCATTGTGACAATCTGTTGATAGACCAACCGGCACTCTGAAAAATTATAAAAAATTAATGTTAAGCTTATTTGAAGCAATAGAAAACTTATGAAAGAACTCATAAATAGAGAAAATATAATTAAGTAGTAACGAGATTTAGGATTTTTAAGTTGCAAAAGTTACAAAATGTTTTGCTGATTTATTATTTATTTAGTTATTTAATTAGTTAATTTTACCTGGTGAGGAGAAGGTAAATCAGAAGGAGCACCCGAAAAAAGATGCAAAAGAATAAGTGAAGGCGGGACACTGCTTTCTCCGTCTTCTAAAACTTTCTGTACAATTTCTTCTGGTTCAAGAGGAAGAAGAGCTTTCATGGCTCGCAGAATTCTATACTGTTGTTGTTCTAAAGAACCTAATTGACCTCCTCTACAAAGAGGCGCGACAGCTATTTCCATCTGGAATTATTTATCAAAAGGCTATTTACTATTTTATTTTGTACATTTACTTTTTTATTTGTTGCTTCATCATAGAGAAAGTTCTGCTTTACCCCAAATTTTTCGATTTCGAGTTATCAACATTTCTGGACGTTTTTGGGTATTGATACATTTTTTATTAAAAAAGAAATTTATCCAGAAAAGTGTAGCGTTTGCGAGGTACCTTAAAATTTGTATTTTTTTTTATACTGAATATTTGTCTGCAGAAATGACCTCGATGAGGAAGTATTGTGTTCTCGAGATGAACACAAAAAATGACAATTATCAATTAATGAAAGTATTTAAACAAAAAATACCTGAGTAAAATCTACAATGAGTTTAACTCTTCCATAATCAGTTAGAGGCCTCAACAAGCAAGCGTGTCTCACGAATAATTCTATGCACCTTGAAGCTACAGATTTACAACTGAAAAATTAAATTAAATATTTTAATAAAAGTTAAGTTAAATACTTGAATAAATTTGAATGACCAAATGTTGAAATAAATCAAATGACCAAAGCATCTTTTCTTAAATTGTAGGAAGAGAAAGAAGTATAATGCTTCTTTTTTTATCAAAAAATCCATAACTTACCTAAAATCTAAATTTTTAATTGCATAACTTACCAATCAGCAACAACTGCTTGATTTTTATATGGCGCAAGAAAAGTATTCACAGAACGCAAAATAAATCCCTGAAGCTCTCGCATGTAGAGAGAAGATCCAATTTCTCTTCCTAAAGGACTACTAGCTCTGAAAAAAATGTATTCAATATCAAAATTGTATTAATATCAAAAATTATAATGTAAAGATTATGTAAAGATTATAATGTTAAAAAAATTATTTAAAATAAATATTGATCAGATTAAGAAAGTCATACTCTCGAAATTCAGGATCATCGTGCATTGTCAGAATGATGCTTTCAATTGCATCATTAATTGAAGAAAGTAGAGGAGAAAGAATATTTTTTGATAAATTGCTTGTTTCTTCTAGAGCAGTCGCAATAACCACGGCACCTTCTGAAGGTAAACTGCTTGATAAATTAGCAACTACTCTGTTTGTCTGAGTTGACAAATAATACAAAAGATTTGCAAGATTCACGTTCGTTTGCTGTCCAGGTGTTGCTGAATCTATCACCTGACTTGCTTCTCCTCCGGTCACAAGATTTTGCTCACATTTCAAACAAAACAGCCGAATTGCTTTACCTACGTTTCGCGACACAATTGTTGATAATCCTTCATCCACCAGTGATACACTTAATTCACTGGAATATAATTTTTAAACATGAATTTCAATTTTCTAATCAATAATAATAATATTATTGATTAGAAAAGAAACTAATACTTAAAATTAAAATTTTAAATATTAGTTTCTTTTAAACATTACACTGTCATCAATAATGAGAGTGTATTTTTATTTTGAAAACCCAGAGAAAGAAATTTAAATTTTTAAATTACAAAATGTATATTTTGGACTTGAAGTTTGAAAACTTGAAGATTAGCATACAAAGTTTTGTATTTGGAAACTTGATTGGAAATCATTTTTTTAATTCACTTTCTGTTTAACGTATACCTTGTTATAGTACGAATTAAAGTGTCGATTTCTTCTTGGCTTGGAATGCTATCTCCGGAAAACATTGTATGAACTGGATCCAAGAGTCGCGACACAGATCGAGATAAATATGCATTTTCGAAAGGAGCTAGAATATTTCGACTGGAAAAAAAATACATTGAATTGTAATTTAATTAATATAGTCATTATTTTATATTATTAAATTAAATTTTGATGTATGATTCATTTAACTTTGAAAAAAATTCTTACTCTACTGCATATGTTCCTATAGCTTGAGAACGATCTTTAAGATGTTTGCTCAAATCTAAGAAAATTCTTAAGAATTTCGGATATTCGCCCTCTAAAGCTTGCTTTATAAAGGAAGACCCTAAGACAATGTTGACACATTTAATTAGCAATTAATAAAATATTTGTTTATGAGTTTAAAAACATTTTAAACGCAAGTGGATAGCCTTCTTAACATAAAATTATAAACATAACATTATAAACATAAAATCATAAACATAATATTATAAAAATAAAATTATAAATTGTACAACTTCAATCTTTTTAAATAACTCACCCTGAGCACGTTCTACGAGAATATTTGCAACGATAGTAGTTACTTTAACCCAGAAAGGTTCAGACATGTTATCGAATTTCTTTGAATGATTTTCAAGCAAAATTCTCTGTAATAATTCCATTTGGATGCATTGATTGTATATCGATTCCTGGAAAAGTTTTTCAACATTTTCCCACAGCCTGATGCGCAAATTTCCGGAAGAACCTGGAGAAGGTACAGTTGCTCTTCCAGGAGCTCCTCTTTTACTCGGGTCTTGACTCAGAACTAAAGAGACGTCTAAAGCTTCTCTCGCAACATTTTCAATTTCGGATGTTGCTGAAGATTCTATAGAATTCACGGCTTTTTCGAGAATGCCTAGATTTTCAAATACTTGTACCGCAATGCTTACCTAATTGATAATACGCAAATATAACAGCAATAAAAAACAATATCAGGCTTGTCATTAATTTCTATCGGTTTGAATAAAATATTAAAATGTGATAATTTTAAATACCTGGGCTCTGTCTTTTGTTTGCAACCCAGTAGTTAAAGAATTGGTGGCCATTTTTTGAACTGTCATTTTATGAGATTTTATATTTTTATGATCATCGGCAATTACGTCCAAGTTACTTAAATCCGTGTCTGACATTAATAACTCTGAAATTTGAAACGTTTTGTTAACTTTGTAAATGAATTTAATTAATTTAATTTAATTAATGAATTTATACAAGTAAATTTAAAGGAGTGCATTTTTAAATTTAACTAAGAAATATTGTTTTCAATTGTTTACCAAGTTCATGAAGACAATTAGCAGCTTTCACGATATCCGGTCCATTGTTATTGCTGCTCATCTGTGAATTCAAACGATTCGATAAATGTTGCATTCTTCCAATTTTACGTAATAAATCCGAAGTTTCGTGAAGTCTTGCAAGCATTAAAGTTTGTGTTTCTATCCTGTTGAAAGGCTCTATAACTTTTCCACGCAAACGTTCTACTGCTGATAAAAGACTCTAAAAATTGAAAAAGAATATGATTTTGTAAGATTAAAAATATAACCTCTAGTATGTTATTCAGAGAATTAATTATCACCTTAAATACTTTTATAATTAAATCAAAAACTTACTTGTACGTGGTTTTGCATTATTGCTAAAACTCCTTCCAGTTTTTCCACCCATGTTGCCTGAGAAAGTAAGTCTTCGTAATTAGCAAGAACTTGCTTTTGTAATTCTGTGTCTAGAACAGCAATAGCTGTAAAAATAATAATGAATTAATAATTAATGAACAATAAATCATTCAACAATTCTGTACAAATATAATACAAAGGCGCTGATGTAAACAAATATATATTATATATATTTATATAAATTGATATTATAATACAATATTGCATTATATTATTATTATTATTATTATAATAGAATAATACAATATTGTATTCTACTATTGTAATAGATTTAAAAACTAAAATAAGTAAACTTTAACAATAACAAAAATAACTTTACCTTCTCCTAACCTATTCAATTGTTGAGCAACAGACAGTATTTGATTAATGGGACTTTGTTTTTCATTGCCAGTCAAAAACTGCTTCAAGAATTCTAAAAAAACAAAATTCTTAGATTTATTATTTATTATAAAGAGTGTATTTTACATTGTAAAAAATGTTTAGGTTATGTTATGAAAAGTACCGTCATTTTCAATATTCTGCCATTCTGTGGAATCATTCATATTTTTAAAATAAAAATTATATACATCTATTTAATACACGAATTATTGTAATTGTTATAAATTAAATTATTTTTTCTTCATCTGTCAAAAATATTAAACGTCATCAAACTGTCAAAAATAAAGCGCCATCTTTAAAAGTATAAGTAACTAATTGTACATGCTCCCACGTTAAATGTAATGAGCAATTATGCAGATAAATTGATTTTTTATGCATTTATTCAATTCATGAAAAAGGAATATCTCTGATATAACGATCATGTATTGTATAATATTTTAATAACGTCTTGTAACATAAATAATTTCAGTTGTATTATTACAAAATTTGTAATATTCTTTGTAATTTTTTATATATACTTAATAGCCTTTATTATTCAATAATTTTGCTTAAAACGAAGCATATATTTTTAAATTATGCTTACTTTTGTTTATAAACATAATATAACGTTTGTACCTAATATTAAAGTAAAAATTACATTTTGGAAAGGGATCTATAAATTTTATATACACCGCTGAACATAGCCAACACAAAACCGTTATAGAATTCTATTATTTGAGATTTCCACGAGATTTCTGTTGCTTTCATTAGAAAGTTTTCAAGAAGCAAAGCATTTATAAAATTAAAATATATAGAATATGGCTCAAAATTAACATTGGTCTTTTAATCAATTGTAAGTTGAGCAATCATTGATGTTTTTATGCATATATAAAAAATGTGCATTGATTTTTGTCAATGTACTACTTTTTCAGATGTTAATTAACTAATTAAGCTTTTAATTAGTTTTAAATCGCCCTTTAAAGCTTAAAGGTACAAGTGCTTTAAATCTTAAGTAACAGAAAATATTTTTATTTCTTCTAATATCCTCTAGAATATCCTTCATCAGGCAAACGTTTGCTCTATGTGTCATTGTTTAAATTAGTTGTTATTTTTTGTCGTACCAATCGTACTCCTACATGAATCCCTACTTTTGATGATGGTTACAAATCAACCGAATCAATAATGTATTATAATTCAAGCCTCCATCCGTTTTTAGGCATTGCACATAATATCGAACTCGGAACATACCATATATGGTATACACGGCACTGTTATAACGGAAGTTGGAAATATTTAAGGTCATTACAAAGAAACCCAACTTAAAAAACGTATTCTTTGGTTTAAAAATTTGTTTTAAATATATGAAAAATAAAAATACCAAAATTATGTTTAATTTTTATCTGTAAATACATAAATTATAACAAAAAAGGACAGGTGTTCTGGACTATTTTATACATCAATAAAAAGTTGATGAGTTCTGCGGTTTAAACACAGCCAATGGTAGCAAAGATGACAACATGAAACACCAATCAACGATTAGAGGGGGGAAATTCAATGCTACTATAAATAGCTGACAGACGCGTCCTCGCGCGCAGTATTCCTTACATTGTTGTAGTTTGCAGAAGCCGCATTACCTGCTTCAGCCAACAATCAACTTTGTGTCTTATTTAAGAAGGAAAAACTACTTTAATATTCAAAATGGTAAGTCAAATTATAGTACTATTGATATTTAATCGATTTCTACATTTTTTCGTGAACATTTTTTATATTTGTGTTTGATCTTTATTCGGATGTCGCTTCGGCCATATTGTTAACGGTTTACTACCGGCCGGCTCCACCCTTTATATGACTCATTCTGTTTCAGCCCTACCCTTTATAATTAATTAAAATCTATCCTTGGAATTTTAGTTTCTTTATGGAAAGTCTAAATGTTAATTGAAAAAAGTTATAGCCTTGTTTAAAATGTTTCTTTGCGAATTAATAATTTTGTTTATTAAATAATCTGCAAGGAAAAATTGCAAGATTTCTATGGAATTGTTGATTTGTTAATTAGGGTAATTCTAAGTTTTAAATGTAACGGTTCGTGTGAAGCAAGAACTTTCTACTTGCTAAGTAGTTAGTGGGGGTAAAGATGGGGGAAGTGACCCCTCCCTTTTTTATTATAGACGGTTTTGGTGTTATTTCTAAAAATAGCATTTGATGGATGATCTGAAATATTTCTTTGGTACGCTTGATTTTCTCATTCTTTTCCTATTATTAGATATTCCCTTTTAATACATGAATATCGTTACGGACTTAATATTCCATATATTCGACTTTATTATTTAAATTATTAGATACCCAAGTTATTTATTTTTGCTTTTTCGTAGAGAAACCTTTTTTTACATTTTCTTACAAATATTTTATTTCCAGCGTGAATGTATCTCAATCCACGTTGGTCAAGCTGGAGTCCAGATCGGTAATGCCTGTTGGGAACTTTACTGTCTGGAACATGGAATCCAGCCGGACGGTCAAATGCCCTCTGACAAAACTATCGGAGGAGGTGATGATAGCTTCAATACCTTCTTCAGTGAAACTGGTGCCGGAAAACACGTTCCAAGAGCTGTCTTCATTGATCTTGAACCAACAGTAGTCGGTACGTTGAACTCAATTATTTTCATATCTCATTTTAGTTTAAATTTAAAAGAATTAGATAAATTGAAAAAATATTGCAAATTTGAAGAAGTGGTTTTATAATCTCTTATTTTTCGATTACAGATGAAGTGCGTACTGGAACATATCGTCAGCTGTTCCATCCTGAACAACTCATCACCGGCAAGGAGGATGCAGCTAACAATTATGCTCGAGGTCACTACACGATTGGAAAAGAAATTGTTGACTTAGTACTCGACCGTATCCGCAAACTTGCTGACCAATGCACAGGACTTCAAGGATTTTTGATCTTCCACTCATTCGGTGGAGGCACTGGCTCTGGATTCACGTCTCTTTTGATGGAAAGACTGTCTGTTGACTATGGCAAGAAATCAAAACTGGAATTCGCCATTTACCCAGCTCCTCAAGTTTCCACTGCTGTTGTCGAACCCTACAATTCCATCTTGACTACTCACACCACCCTGGAACATTCTGACTGTGCTTTCATGGTAGACAATGAAGCTATCTATGACATTTGCAGACGAAACTTGGACATTGAACGACCTACCTACACAAATCTTAACAGACTGATTGGCCAAATTGTATCCTCCATCACCGCTTCTCTTCGTTTCGATGGTGCCCTCAACGTCGATCTCACCGAATTCCAAACTAACTTGGTACCTTACCCAAGAATCCACTTCCCTCTGGTCACCTACGCTCCAGTCATTTCTGCCGAGAAGGCATACCACGAACAACTCTCTGTCGGAGAAATCACCAATGCCTGCTTCGAGCCAGCCAACCAGATGGTGAAATGTGACCCCAGACACGGAAAATACATGGCCTGCTGTATGTTGTACAGAGGAGATGTTGTTCCCAAGGACGTCAATGCTGCCATTGCAACCATCAAGACTAAACGTACGATCCAATTCGTCGACTGGTGCCCAACTGGTTTCAAGGTAAAGATCCTATTTACTTTTCAATCAAAATCAATGCTATCAATCAATCCAATCAATTTTGAAACGAAATTAAAATAAATTAACGTTATCTAGCAAATGAAACTAAATCGATTTTTTATTCTCCAGGTCGGTATCAACTACCAGCCACCAACCGTTGTCCCAGGAGGTGATTTGGCTAAGGTTCAACGTGCCGTGTGCATGTTATCCAACACCACAGCTATCGCCGAAGCTTGGGCTAGACTTGACCATAAATTCGACTTGATGTACGCCAAGCGAGCATTCGTTCACTGGTACGTTGGAGAAGGTATGGAGGAAGGTGAATTCTCTGAAGCTAGAGAGGATCTCGCTGCTTTGGAGAAGGACTACGAAGAAGTCGGTATGGACTCCACTGAAGGCGAAGGAGAGGGAGCCGAAGAATATTAAATTACTGCAATCTGAATATCATTTTAAGGACATTCCTTTCTGCAAAAACAGTTTCAATATCTTTTTCACCGCAATCTTTGTTTACAGTCTTTTGCCAATTCAATAAAAATCAGTGATTTTCAGCAATATAATCATATGAATTTTCATTTACCTATTTTCTGTTTCAACAAATTTCTCTATTGAGCAAATTTAATTTAAAAAAAGTATTTTAAAATTTGCAAAACTCTGATAGTAAATAATATTATTATTATATAAAACTATAGTAATAATATGATTATAGTTTTAATTATATTTTTTAAACTATAATAATATTATAGTTTTATTTATTTAATGTTCATAATTTTTAAAAAAAATTGCATTGTTAATTATATATTAAAAATAAATGTAAAAAGCACAAATGATAAATTATAATACAATCAAAATTTTCAATACAAAAAATTGTTCTTTTCTGAGTTTGAAAAATGACAGGAACGCAAATTACAAAAAACAGGATTAAAATTATTTTACCATATATTTAATATTTTATAATATATTAACTATTACAATAATAAATTGCATTTATATTGTTTAATAATACAATAATTATTGTTATATGATAGCATTTCATCGGAGATGAATTAGTGTTTTGTATACACCGTGTCTGAAAAAGTTTTTCCATTCTTTATTTTTTTTATCTAGAAAACAGTACGCTGAAAAGGAAAAGAATCAATTTTGATTCTTTTGCTTCCTTACAGAGGAAGCTTTGTTTTTTCTATATTTCCTGTACAAAAAAGCTAAATTTTTGCATCGTATTTTGAATTTCCAAAGTTCTCGCAAGTGCTATCAAATTTTATTTTCACAATCGCAGTCCACAATTATGTATTACAATATCGATAAAAATAAAAAAAAACAATAGAAAATAATATATATATATATTTATATTCATTATCAAAATAACGAACACAAAACATTCGTCTCGTTGCTCAATTCGCTATAACCCGCATTTAATTTTAAAAAAATGTTCAATTAAAAAACAAATATAATCTTTTCTTAAATAGTTAAGAAGTCATTCAAGTATTAAGTAAATATTTTATGACAAAGTTTTTAAACATAAATTTTAATATATACATTCAATTTAAAAGATTAATACAATAATATTCATATAATATTAAAATTCAAAGTTTTCAAGAAAATATAATTTTTGAACAAAGAAACTATTAATATAAAGTGTAATTTATTACAAATTTCGATAACAATGCTCTTTAATTATCTCTCTTACACAAGACTCCATTAACTGTAAATTTTTAACGATATTGAAATATACTTTAGAAATGTCAGATATTTTTTTTGTGTATAGTACCAAAAAATCGAGTTCTCATTACAATGCTTACGTAACATTTGAATGATCCTTACTGATCGTTATTGTCGAAATAAATCTATGAGAAAAGAATGACTTAAAAAAATTAACCCAATAAAAAAACTATTCGATTCTTGTGGAAAATCTTGAAAATGATCCACTATGATTATGATTAAAAGGTAATTTTAGAAAAAAGCGACAAATGTGAATAAATTGTCCGATTAATAACTTATTAAAAAAATATTGAAAACAAAATAATAGCAAAATATTTTTTTCCAATATAGTATAAGGCATATAATAATAATAATAATAATAATAATACAAATAAGACTCCTCAAATAAGATAAAAATTCTTAAAATCTAAACGAATCTTGTCTAGAAAAAATAGTATTTACAAAAAGTATTGTCTAAATAATGTTTCGCAGTTTTTATTAAAACAGTTGTAAGATATTTCTTTAAATACAGAAGGTGGCATTTTAATTCACAATAAAACAAATTAAAATGCATTTTGCCCATCTTTTAATGAAATTTCAAAACTCGTAAAATAGAATTCATAAAAATATAAAAAGCACTTTGGATATTATTGCAAGCAAGTGCCGCGTGTTTATTAAATTGCAAACTAATGCAATGGCTCTAAGGCGCGTTTAGCGAGTTGAAGTGAATCGATAAAAAGGGTTTGATTATTAAGAATAGAATAAGCCGAGTATTACACCAGCTGTCTTGGCCGTGAGACTGCACATCAATATTTCTTCTTCTTTCTCTTTTATCACGTCTTTCTTAATAATTATAACTTTACTATACATTCAAGTATCTTTATTTTCACCTTTCTTTCAGAGATTTTAAAATTAAATTTATCGTTCTTGCGTGATGATTTTAATGGAAGATGGACAAATGCACGAGTTTCGATATTCTACAATAAAGCGTATCGAAGTTTTATTGAACCTTTTAAACTTAACTTGGATTACTTTTTTACCTCATCGATTCCTAATATTGATAAAGCGCGCTCGCTAAATCTTCATAGGCCATTCGTAAAGCGGAAGAGGAAAACAATGTGCAAAGATAAAAAGCGACATTCGTTAATATTTCGCGAATCTAAATATAATTCTTTTTTTAGAAGGTGGCTCGCCTTACCCTTCCGACTAAGTATCAGGTACGGAGGATCTAGAGAAATTAATCGGAGATCACCGTTGAAGAAAAAGTTTTCGCGATGTATCTTATGCGCAATTAACTTACTCTCCTTAAATAAAACGTTCCAGCGAGAGTACTGTCTTAGAGACGATCGAAACTTGTGAGATGACGCTTTACCACTAGCTCGCTTTATTAATGTACTAGCTTAAAAATCTTCTCACTATAAAGTTGCTTAAAATACGGAAATAAAGTTTCTTGGAGCGCCTTCAATTAAATATGCACATTTGTTAAAGTAAAAAACAATCCACTCTCTACAATTACAATTGAACGGTTAAGAGAGTTAGAAGCTTTAAAAGTGCGCTTGTACGCGTCGCTGATTAGGGAAAAGTCAAGTAGCATCGACCTTTTTAATTAAAATTTTATTTAACGATTCGACAAATATTTGTATAAAATATTAATCGCACCTTGAATTGCTTATGATAAAAATTGTTCCCACTTCCACTAAAAACACTTTATAAATAAATTTTTGTATTTTGCCACGTTTATACAGCTACTTCCTTTATTTCTACAGAAGTAAATAACAACAAAAAGGAAAAATAAATCAATCGTAAAAAGAAAATTCATTATAAATTAATTGTAAGACGGCAATTGATTGTAAATTATCTGTAAAACGAAAATTGATTAAACAATCGGTAAAATTGATTATTGAATGAGAAATTAAAACCTATGATAAAAAATGCCTATAATAATTGAATTATAGGTTTGAAAATTTTACCAAATAAAACAATTACTTGGTAAAATCTTTTGACAAAATTGACAAGCAGCATTGCTGAGAATATAATTGATCCAAATATTCAGGAAGACGGTGCTACCAGAATTTCTCCTAATTTTGTACATCACGTAATATATAAAAGGAAAGGGTCCGGTAGCGTATATCTTTCGAATAGAACGTTTCGTGAAAATTATTCGAGAGTGTTAAAAACACATTATTACAACGACGTGTATACATCGTAATACGAAGGTGAGTTTCTTTTGATATTTAAATACAATAAAAAGAGCGCGACGCTTAACAAATTAAAAACGTAAAAACGTTAACAATACAATAAAATTTTCTTATTGTAGACGTAATGCGATGGCAGTCTTGAGTCCTGGAAAGATGCTATTATTGTTTTGCTCGGTTGCTTCGGTCGATGCTCGAACAATTTATTTGTCCGTTAATTGTTTTATATCACGTCTAGTTCCACATTCTAAACTCGCGTTTCGATTCCGGATTGGATGTGTCAACGTTTACTTATGGTAAGCTTTCTTCTGTGGCAGTGTCTGAAATCAGAGTAGACTAATTAAACAAACATACAAAACAACAAAAATACAAACATACAATTAAAAAACATACAAAAAAATAAGAAAACATAGAGACAAAATAAAAAAAATAATAAAAAACATACAGAAAAAAATAATAATAAAAGAAAAGAAAAATATCAAAAGAACAAGAAATTTCAAAAAGCAGTTCAATAATTTGATTGTTGTACAAAACTCATTTCTATGGTATAAAATTATTCTATATAAGAAAAAGATTTGAAATTTCTCGAAATATCTTAGAGGTTAAGAATGATTTTCATGATAAAGAACGATTTCTAATGTCAGAAGTAGCTAAGAATTTTAGAACTAAAACCGTTCGCTTCTAGGACTAGCAAGTAATAAGTAATAAAACTAACGAGAGCTCAACTATCCTATCCTAAGTTAATGCCATTCAGCCTATAATTCAGCTTTTCGTCCAATTATAAACTGTTATTTACCATTTCAGCCATTACAAGATATACGATCATTAAAAAAAAGGTAAGAAAATTCGAAAGTTCTCAAAAGTAGGTGTAAATTGGGTCATAAATTTAACGAGCAGTTTATTAGACGATTTTAAAAGAAGATATAAAAAGAAAGAATAAAAAGAATAAAAGAAGATCTTCCTGTTGAAAAAAATACAATAAAGAACAGAATGGTAATAAATCTAAAAGGAGCAATATAATTAAATATAATTACGGTCCAAAAATATCAAGAAAAAAAAATTTGTAAAAAAACTTAGAAAAAACTGTAAAAAAGAAATTGAAAAAAGGCCAATTTTCTTGAAACATTTATTGAACATTCGTTGTTATTAAAAAAAAATAAAAATAAAAATCGCTTTTTATTAAAAAAATTATAAAATAAAATTCTGAATCACCAATTGAAAAAAATACGCTTTCGTACAAAATTAATAAAAAAAAATTGCCATTTTGTTCGTTAAATATAAAAATTAATTATTAAATTGTAACGACTAAAATGAATTTATAAATCTATTCAATTATTTCGATCAGAACACTTTAAAAATTTGATTAAAATTGGAAACTGAATTTTTAATATTTTTCATGCTGTGACAGGCATTATTTTAATAACAATTTAATCTCAGGAAAAAAAGTGCCTCAATCTCGAGAGTATTGTAAAAAAATTGTAAAAGTAATTGTTTCAAAATAATGTCGAATATTTAAAGTTAATAATAAGAAATATTTTATTTCCTTTCAACACTATAATTTAAATTACTATTATTTAATATAAAATTATGAATTTATCACTCGGTCGTTATTTCAATATATAGAACGTAAACTATCGAAAATATAAAATCGTTGAGTGTTATTTCGTCCTTTTGTTTCCTGCCTGCCCTTTTTGACTCAGAGTGATCGATATTTTACGTTCTATATACTATTATTTAAATTTTACTATTTTGAAATATTATTTAAATCTATTTTGAAATTATTTAAATCTATTTTGAAACAATACCAAATTTTTCTATAATTAAATATCTTAATGATGAATCTCTGAGTTTTTAAAAAAAGTATGAAAAATACGTACCGGATAGAGAACTACCTACGCCTCAACAGGCTTCTTCTTTTCCTTTTTCTTTTTGAGGAAAGACGGCGTCCTCAATCCCTTCTTCTTCTTTTTCTCTTTCTTGGGAGATTCTTCACTGACGCTGACATCCTGCGACATGGAACCCTTAACATGGAAGGTCCCAACCTTAAGCTTTATCTCATGCACATGCAGTGATGTGATAATGTCTAATAACCCTAACTTCAGTCTCAAACCATGCAAGCAGCATAATTAGCAAATAGCTTGCTTACAGCACTATTATTCATTTATTCTATTGCATTTGCAACTTTCTGCCAAAAACAATCTCAATATTTTTAATGAAGTGATGAAACAATGTATGATTGAATAATCAAATGAATTAAAACTACATTTTTTAAAATTATAAAACATTTAAATTTTAAGTCTTACAATTGTCAATAATATTGTTGTATCGATAAGAATCTTCTATCAACAAAATTATGTTTATCACATTAAACAAGTATTTTTAATATTGACTTTATCTAAACTATTTGTTCTAAATATTGTTACATTTGTTTGGTCACACCTTTAAATATTTTTAAAATTCATTTGAAATTTAATTCATTTAAAAATGACTTTCTGAATCATGAACTGTGCA
>WNHD01001073.1:0-21781 GCA_011057455.1 Ganaspis sp. Gsp50
TAATAACAGTTATTTCAAGTATAAATGTACTTAGTTTAATTATTTTCCGTTCTACTAAGGGACTGTACTTGAATTTTTCGGGTGGATTTTTTTCAGTGTATACAGAAAATTGGATTATTTTTTATAGACAATTGCATTATTTTTTTGATAGATAATGGCATTATGTTTTTTTTATAGATAATGGCATTATTTTGTAATGAGGTATAATTTTGGAAAATATTGAATTAAATTGGGTTGAGAAAAAATAAATCCGTTTCAGGCATGAAATTGAATTATTTTGTGAATGGAAAATTCTTGTAATTCTTTTATAAGGAATTATTCTTAAATACAAGATATAAGAATTATTTCGGAAGAAACACATTTTGTATTCGTATTATAATACGAATAATTTATGAATAATAATATCATTATTATTCATAAATATTTATTTTATAAAGTTTGTAAGAGAAGTAAGTAGGGTGAAAAGTTGTCAGAGTATTATTTAAATATCATTAGATTTAAAGGACATTTTTGCTACCAGACACAGGTGTTGAGTCTCACAGATTTTAAAGATATTGCATCGCATGTCCCACTTTGACAATTCTTGGAAACTTGGAGTTTAGGAATTTCTCATCGCGTCGTTACGAACTTTTGCAACTTTCTTGTTGCTGTCTTTCACTTTTGATAGGTCTGTCGAAGTCCAGGATTTTAAGTACTGAGTTTAACTTTCAGACTTACTTCGAAAAAATTTTACTTTTTTGAATTCTAACTTTTTACTTTGCATATTCTATTTATTTATCTGGGACACCAAACATTTATTTTGTTGGGTATCCAAGTTTAATGCAATTATTATGCAATTGTTACGTAATTGTTATGCAATTATTATGCAATTGTCATGCAATTGTTACGTAATTGTTATGCTATTTTTATGCAATTGTCATGCAATTGTCACGTAATTGTTATGCAATTTTTATGCAATTGTCATGCAATATCTATGCAATTGTTATACACTCGTAATTATTAGTTAGTAATTATAATTACAGCTATTTATTCCATTATCTTGAAAATTAATAAACATACATGAGAAAGATTTGATTTGAAATTGAATTATAAATTGTTAAAATAGATTTATTTTGTGGAGTGCTTTCTCTCGACCATAATCATGATTTCTTGAAAAAATAAAATTCAACTGCTGAGAGCGGTAAGTTTTATAAAGGCGTTTGGATGAAATAAGGTTCTTCAAGAAAGTAATTACCCGTTGCTTGACTGAAGTTAGACTCAGTCCATTATTATGCGAAACTAGTTAGCATTTGCTGTTGTAGGTTAGAATTTAAAGATGCTGTGTTTGTACACTCAGAAATTTTATGTTGCTATAAAATTGCACCAGAAAGACTTAAATTCAGAGTTAGTGAAAGACGAGGATTATTTAGAATTTTGAGTTAATTACGAGAAATCTCTTTACTGTTATTTATTTGAAATTTAATATTTATGGAATTTAGGGTGGTTAAAAATGATTTGAAAAATTGAATACAATTTAGTGAATTTTTACGCAATTATTAAAAAGCAATTACGTGAACTTTTTGAAAATTGATTTACTTTTAAGTCGAGTGGATGACCGAAATTTTCTGTAATGACGCTTCTAATTAACCGGTTTGTTTCTCGAGCTCGTAATCACAGACATTTTCATAAACTCGGCGACCTAGTTTACAATTACTTCTCTTTGTTACATGTTCATTTTCATCTACTTACACCTTAATTACGCGATTATGGGAATATATGTATTTACTTAAGCATCTATTGGATTGAGTAAATTCAAGGGTTATTTGCCAAAAGGAACAAGTTCTCAACTTCTATAAAACGAGATCGTAAGAAAGAGAAATTAGTCGCAATAATTATAAAAGTATATTAGATTAATTAAAGCTTATTATTCTTCATTAGTATACATTCATTAGTGTATATTCATTAGTTCATAGTTCTTCAAAAGTCGGATAACTTGACATCGTCCTTTATTATAAATAAAACAAATTAAAATTAAATACGAAATAAATTGGTTCAGCTTGAACAATTTATTTGTATTTTATATGAATAATATAAATATTTTTAATGTTAGTGCGCTTGCAAAGACTTGACATGATAATAATGATTTTTATTTATTTTTTTTAATTAAACTTACGACTTTTAATTTAAACTTACGACACATTCTCCTCCAATACAAATGTCGAGACTCTCAGGTCGACACCTTGTACCGTCTTTTACTTTCTCTGCAAGCTGAACAATTATCGTCTCTTCAGAGTCCATGCTCGTAATGTATTCTTCTTCACTTGATTGGGTTCTGCCTTGTAGTAATTTTTCAGGCTTATTTTTAGAAACGTCGTCCAGCGACTGTTCTCCTCGGCAGATTAAGGAACATTGCCTTGTAGAATCATAATATGGATACCATTTTAATAGTTGACCACCATATGGGACGTTATTAAAAGCTTCACACTGTTCTGCTCGATAATTGGTTGGAATTTCACAGGGCTGAAACAATAATTAGAAACAATTGAAAAATTTATGAGGACCATTATTCGAAGTATATTATCACGCAGGAAAAACAATTTCTTTTTCTGTTTAGTCGCAAAGGTATAATATGATTTTTTAATGGTTGTATAAACATTAATTACTATAATCAAAATTGATTATTTTATCTTATTAATGAATAACTATTATTATTTTTTTTTATATTTTATTATCCCTCTATGTATACCCTTTCGGGTTTTTTTAACATATTAACCCCACAGACTATTATTATTAGTATATATATATACATATATATTATAAAAACAATCGTGTGGAAAATACACTCTCATTATTGATGAGAATGTAATAGCGAACAATCTTATTTAAAAAATTATTAGACAAATTTAATTTATCGATAATTAAAATCTTTAATGCCTTTTTTCGTGCAAAAGTGACTTGAAGATTGACACAAGAGCATTATCAGTGTTCTCAATTCTCACAGGAATCTTCTCTAAAGTTTACGTGACAAATGTTTTCGGTCTTAAAAGTTTATGTGAAAGTGGAAGTTTACCCTGTAAAACATCCATTATCAAGATCTTCTTGTGTGCTGCAAAATACCTTTAAAATTTTGCAACACTCCGAATTTAGATTTTCATGAGTTTGGAAAATGATCATATTTGATTTGTTTTCTAAAGTTGACCTAAGGTGGAAAAGTACCATTTTAATTATTATTTAAAAAGTGAATGAACTTTAAACTTATGAAATAACGTAATATTATTGCATTCGTCAATTTTGTTAAACTGTAAAATTAGCTAAATTGAATCATAACCACATAATGGTTTAGTAACAGTTTGAAAGTGTTCAAGTGTCCTTTTCTACGTGACCAGGAAAATCGTCATTTTCCTATATTCTTGAGAGGAAGTGACATCTCTTCGTATATGGGAAAGCAGCAGAGCGTGCTCCTCGTTGTTATGATAACGCGTTTTTTTATTCGCTTTAAGATTTAAGGAATACGTGTTTGAGGAAGATAAGAGAAATAATAATCGTCATAAGGATGAAAGAATATAACAACATTACCTGTTGAAATATAACAAGCCGGGTTATTATTAGAAAATACTTCTTTCGGAACCTCTTTCTTTGAAGAAACAATGTGTCAAGTATAACAAAAATATCTTTCATTGAAAATAATTATTGTTTATAAAAAATTATTTAAAGGTAAATTATTACTTGATTCTAAAATTGTTACTATAGATAACAAAAATATTCTGATTTCAAGTTTTCACTGTATTTTGACATTCAAAGTTTCAAATGGTTGATCAAGTTTCATTTCAAATGATTTTTACAAAAAGGAAGGTAATCTTAAATAATCAATGATTAATATAAACGTAAAACATTTTTAATATTTTGTTTATGTAGAAATTGATTAAAGTTTTTCTTATTTATTGTTGGATAAAAGATGCTTTTAGTAATAAAGGAAAGTGGTTCCGACACGTTTTTTTATCGCTTTGAAATAAATTAATAATATACAATAATCCCATGAAATTTTCTATATTATATAAACGAAGTCATAATAGAATTTCATGGGATTATTGTTGATAACGTTTGGAACTAAGACACATGGATATGTTTAATTAGATGCATCGAATGGATTTTCGAAAGATCTTACGGGATTTAAGAGAATGTAATTCCGCAATTATCAGTAAAGAAGAAGGATGTCCTTTTCACCTTTCCGGTCACGAATATTCCGCGCACGTTGCGCTTGATAATCCGATCGTAACGGATTACGGTAAAGTTTCTCGTGTGCAAGGTATAAACCTGGCACAGTACGCGTAATACGTGCTCTCAACGGAAGTACGTTTGCAGGTCAAAATAAAGTTTTGCCGCAAAAGGGTGGCAAGTGTTTTTATGTCAACAATTCGTCCTTCTGGTAACTTTTGTCCTGACCTCATAACTTTTCCATTTTCACGACCCGTCAATTTCCGTGCGACACACTTGCAATCTGCGTTTCCACTATTGAGCAATTCATCATTTTTTATTTTCATTTTTTATATTTATTCATGCTACGATTCACTTTCAAACAACTATAAGTAAATTTTTTACTCTCCTTTCTTTTTTTTCTTTTTCATTTGCAATTATTTTACTTTGAGAAAAATGGGAGAAAAGTTTCTTTTTGTTGAAATATTATTTGAGTTGAAAAATACCTGAAAGGCTTCAAGAAATAACTTAAATCAAGAATTTTCTTGATTATTTTTAAATATTTTATTGTGCAATTATTCTGGGAGAGCAAAGATTAGCGAGAAAGTTTGAAAGCCTGATATTGATATTTTACTGATAAAACATTTTCTAAAAAGTATTTTCTCCTTAATTAATTAATTAACTTAAATTAAGTCACGAAGCTTTTACGTTTTTGTTAATAATACAATGAGATCAGACAATAAATAATGATGATTATAAGTAGTTTTATAACTATAAGAGTTTGGTATTGTATAATTCACAAATTGACATTTAATTTCTGTCAATTAATGTTGATAAGCGATGTGCAAACTTCGATCAGCAAATAACAATCAGCGAGTCAAACATACTTGGAATAAGTAAAGCAGGTGTAATATTCAAGGTAGCTGTATGATCGGCTTTGTTTGCAATAATTATAATCTAGCTCCAAAACGCAAGTTCGTAATCCTCATTAACTCTGCTGATTAAGTTCACGATTTTTTTTCTCAAATTTCCTATTTGAATGTTAATAACGTTTTTGTAGAATTAATACATAGTCATTAAAATTATAAAAGTCTATCTAATATTTCAACAAAATATTTTCCCTCATATTTTCGTTATAGTAAGAAAATTATTTTTCTGTTAAAATACGATTATTATTATATAATAACAAGGTTGCTGTGGATGTATGATCTGAAAACTATGGATAAGTCGACATTTGGAAATGTCTTTCAAAGTCAGGGGATTTTAATTGGAATAATATAGAAACTCTGTTATTCTCTACGTTTAGAATTGAAATAATTAAAAAATTCTGTCAGTCATGGAAAATGAAAGATACAACAGGAAAAAGGCAGATATTTTTTGGAAAAGAAATTTTGTTATTCTGAATATAAGATATTTTATTTTAAATGTAACTTTTTCAAAAGTTGATTTGAAATAATAATATTCTTAAAAGTTGATTTGAAATAATAATATTTTCAAAATGTATTGTTTCTCATATCGTAAATTTATTTTTCTTTATCAATTTTTTAATTGTTAAAGTGATGAATTGCTTTTTGGACAAATTTGTGGAAAATTGAATCTTGTACGATGAGGCTTGTGGAAGTAAATTGGTGGATAAGGGTTATTAGGTTGAGTTCAGGTAATAGATTAAGAGGATTAGGGTGATTTGACAAATTAGTGATTGTACTAGGACAATTAGAATTGAAATAATTTCTATGAATAATATGCGTTTTAAATTCATGTCTTTATTTACAAGATTTTAATTAAGTGCTGATTTTTATCGAACATATAATAAGCCATGTCCAAAGTATGATTATATTGCCAATAAAAACAGTTAATTTTTTGAAATATTTCACTATTTGAATATCATCTTGCAGAAATTGTATAATAATTTATTCGCGAATTGTATGAAAGTTTGAAAGATGTCTGACTAAAAGTAGACTTTACTACTGAATCCTTATCATTTTGCTGATAATGAAAGTTATATTTGTCTTAATTTAGGAATATTGTATGAATAAAATTTTGATGTAATTATTAAAAGTTAATAACTTTCTGAAGGTGTCTGACATAATATAGATTTTACTTCTGATTTACAAATTATATATGAAGAAGAAAAGATTAATTATGCACCACCATCAATATATGATGCATGGGTTATAATTAATCAAATCGATTTATGTATTTATGGAAAGGAGAAGCATTATTTATAGTCGTTGGCATTGGAAGCAAGTTTGAGGTTGTTGCGTCCATTAAGTGAGAAAAGAGAGAGCTTTTAAATTCAGCTCGTTGAACAATCGACTTTTTATGGACAAGAAATGGCGACGCATTTCATGAAAAACAAATTTATAAAGAGAAGAAATCGCTTTTAGTATTATACTCAAGATATAAAATTTCAAGGAAAAAGCTTACTTTTTATAACAAAAAATCAAAATATTTGATAAATCATATTTCACAAAGACAAATTTAAATCCATTTTATAATTATAAGCTCTATTATATATATATATATATATATATAGATTTAAAAACTGTTTTTGAAGTTTAAAGCCATTTATTTTATTTATACAAATTTTATTTTTAACGTAGAGAAATGGACCGATAGAAAAATTTATGTAAGATAAAATTATATATTAACATATAAGTAATTGGTGGTCAAAACAAAGAGAATGCACGGAAAAATTTAGTTTATTGAATTTTACAAAACTTTTTAGTATTCTTGGATATATCAATTCACAACTAAATTTCTCCGTGTGGAAAGAAATTTAATAGAGGTCTTAGGTTTCACAAATATTGTAAATGATTTTAAGCTTGGATAATAGTAGGAGCGGATATTTTGGGTAGTAAGCATATTAGGAGGGGAAAATTGGTAGAAACCAGGTCAAATCTAAACGGAGAGAATGATTATGCTTTAAAGTGAGAAGGGAGGCACGCGAAACACACAGGCCCTCAGAAAAGGACGATAGTTTGCAGCTGGAGCATTCAATTTGAGAAAATCGAATCCAGTATAATAGCACCCTCTTCTATAGAATTATCTAGATTTCGGGTCCATAAAATGCCTAAATTACGTTCCAAACCAAAGTACACTTAATAAAGAAAACTATGATGAAAATGCGCGAACGAAAACTTCATTGCGTGCTCTTACTCTTCATTTTTTTCAAACTTAACTATTTCAAGAATATAATCCAATTTTTACTGAAATAAAATAATTATGTAAATTAATTATGAAATATAATAATAATGGTAATAATAATAATAATCATAATAATAATAATAATAATAATAATAATAATAATAATAATAATAATAATACAAACAATAATTTAATACTTTTAACATTCAGCCCAAAGATCCAGTTGGAAGCAAATCGGAGTAAAATCTAAAAGAAGTTTTCAACGCATAATTTTTCGTAATTTTCGTGACATAGTGTAGTGATTTTTCTAAAAATGGCATAAAGCGTATTAGATAAATGTTTATAGAAGTGGTTTTGGGATTTAATCGACTTTGTGAAGCCACAAACATCTGTTTGAGTTGAATGCGCTAAACTTGTGGTTCCATGACCGCAAACTGAGTCCCTAGAGACAATAAGGAAATGATTTCGTGAAAAAATTCTCGGTAGTTAAAAAGAATGTTTGATAAACATTTTTTTTACAAAAAGTTCTTTGTGATCAAAAAAATTCTTTGTAATTGAAAAAAATCTTTTATAATTAAAAGAAAAAAGTGATGAAATCAACCATTTTTATTTGCATGTTTGATTGGTAGGATAGAAGCAAATAACATTCCAATTTCAAGCATATAAATGAAATGTAGTTTTCGTTAAAATATTTTCTTGTATAACATGAAAAATGTTTGAATAGAAAGCGGTAAAGTGAGGTTTATCATTTTTGCGGAGAATTTAAATACGCCGAGTTAATGGAGTAGTTCAAACGAAGGAATAAATGTTGATATGAACACGAGCAAAGAAATATTTTAAATTCCAAATCAGCTCGTACTTTCGTTATGCTAATGGCATTTTTCTCTCTTTCTTGCTCATTTCATTCACCACAACATTACCCCAACCCTTTAATTTCTTTCCACTTGAGGTAAATTTATTAAGTTTCCTGCGACCACCAACTGCCAATATTATTTTTTTCACTACTTTATGCTCGAATTATCAAGCTTTTTGCAATTATTATATCCAGAAGCAGAAATTGAATTAATAGAAAGAAAATAATTAGTAAATTTTCTAATTTTTTTTATTAATTTTTTCTTTGTAATACAATTTTCTGAGTGTGATCTAAAAAGATAAAAGAAACATGTCAGAAAGTTTAACTTTCTATATTTTATTCTCATAAATTATTTTAGATGATTATAACTTTTCTTTCACTTGCAATCTTTTTTTAAATTACATTCTTTTTAGCATGTTCCTATGGAATTTTCGATGCTTTCACTCTTTGAAAATTTCTTTTTCATCGATTGTAAAAAGTATTTTAATTTAATAAAGTGGAATGCTGAAGGAAATAAAGAATTCTTTGAAAAAAGGAGAATGTGCTTAAAATGGGATATATTCCTTATTTATAGTATGGGTAAAATCCACAGGCCTGTCGACATACGTGGGTGTGTATGTGTGTGTGTGTGTTCGGAAAACGGAAGCGGTAAGGACGAAGTAAATCCCTTCCGGTCGGATTTTAACTTGAAATTTATTGTTGTTCCGCTAAATTATTGTCTCTACGTGCAACTTCGAGAACCGCTTTAAGTGTAATTGACTCACGATTAATACTTCATTGAATTTCATTCAACCTATGTCTCCTTAACAACTAAATTTACAGTTTTTCTTTTTTCTTTTATTTACCAACAATATTTTTTCAATTTTTGCATATTGCTTTTTCATAGAAATAATTTCTCATGGAATTAAGTTTTGAAATTTAATTATGTTACATGAAAAAAAAAATGAAAAAGGGGAAAACATTTATAGAGAAAAGATTGAGAAGAATAGTAGATTGGAATGAAGATTGATTTTTCTTATTATTTTGAAAAGAAATGAGTATTTTTCAATTGAAAAAGAGGGAGAAAATTATAGTGGTTCATAACTGCCTCGTATTATTTCGAAATAGGCTGGGTAAAACGGAGGGTGCTTTTCACCACGAAATCACGTCAATCAAAGTTGAACAATGTGAGTTGTGTCAATTGGAGATGTTGTCATAAAAAGCTGTAGCAAAGAGGCATTTTCCGCATCAAACTGTCTATCAAAATCAAATATCAGAATAAAATTTATGAAATGATTTATGTGACATGTATCCGAAAATTTCCCTATTTTGAAATTGATCCGCAATTTATGATTTTAGGTATACGTTCACTCAAAATCGATCCATAACTTAATAATTCAGCATTTACCCAAAATTGACCTACAATTTATGATGTTAGTATATATTTTATTCGAAATTGATCCATAATTTATGATTTTATCATATCTCTCAATATTAGTTTTAAATTTATGATGTTAGCATTTATACATCTATATAAACTATTTGCTTAAAATTAATTCATCAACAAGCAATTTATGGTTATAGATGTACATCTTTTAGAAAATTACTTCTTATGAAAAACTTGTTTTTCAGATTTTTGGGTCAAATAAACAAGACGGAAGAGATTCTGTGTTGTATATGTTTGAACTAAAAGCGTTCTCTGCATTTTAGTTTTGAAGGTTTGTTACTTGTTTCTCAAGAACATAATTTTATTTAAATAGACAAGTTTATGCGTTTTCGAAGTAGTTCAGTATGTAAAGTACCAACTGAAACCAATAATTTTGTGAGTCTGGTTACCCCTGGGACAATATTAGACATACCTATGTGATCAAGAGAAACGGTTCGGGTTCAATATTCCAAGGACATTAAGTTGCTTTAATCTTTGAAGTAATTTAGTAATTTCTAAATCTGAATTAATTTAAAATTAAATTTTTCGAGAGTGTAAAAAAATTGTACGAGAGTGCACTTTCTGTTTAAAAATGTTGTCTCGTTATGTCTTTTTTTCTTTTATCTCGTATTTTTAAAACTAAAAGAATACAAAATATACATATACTTGATTTAAGAAAATTAAAGAATTACACAAAAGATTACAGAATTATTTGTTGGATTATTTTACACCTTGACAAATACACTTTTTTTTAAATTTAGATAAAAATTAATAAGTGTTTGTTTAACGTTTTATTTGTAAATATAATTTTTGAACTTTGTGCAATTATTTTGTCAAGTGGAAGAATGTTCTTTTCTTTGTGCAAACGCAAGAAGTTTAATTTTTTCAGTTTTATGAAATTAATATTTAGGGGGAAATAAATATAATGAATAGAAAATCACCGCAAAAAAAGGTGTCTTATTTTAAGACGTTTAGACATTTTAAGATGTTTAGGGTGTATTCCTTATTGGTGGAAATAACGTAAGACGCTTCCTTATTGGTTAAAATTTTAAGACGGCAATAGACGTCTTAAAACTGACCACCTAAACGTCTTAAATCAAGACACCTGTTTTTGCAGTGATGGGAACAAATATTGATAACAGTTTTTTAATATAATTTTTTATTGAAGGAATAAATAAACAAATGAAGCAACCTTCTCGCTTTTTATTCAATTTCTTAAAGCGATCAATAATTACGTCCATCTTTGTTTTTAGTAAGAATTTTTCTTTAATTCAGATTTAGAAAGTCGACGTTGAAATAATGTAAAACTAACGTTGTGGAAGAGGGTTAAATTTTTTATTATATATTGTGCTAGGTTTATTCACATATGATTCGGTTCAATGATTATTCTAACTTTGCACGAAAATTCGTCCCAGATTCGAATGTGGGTCAGGTCACCTGCATCGCAATGATCCCGTGGGGACCGCGATATCTGCAGAGTCAGTTGTTATACGCCTGCACCACAGAATATCCATGCAGATAAAAGTAGTAGAAAGCTCATGTCAGCTATGAGCAGAAACGAGGCAGTTACATACATTTTCTACACGTAATTTACCATGTTACCTGCTTTCGTGAAATCCAGGAAATTTAAGGCAAAATTATATCTGAAAAGATCATCTTATGAATTATCAAAAGTTTATTATTAAGAGATTGTTAAAAATTGGCATAATTTTTATATGGAGATCGACATTTAATTATGTATTGCAATTTTCACTTGGTCTTTTAATATAGGTACCTGAACTTAAACTATTTAATGTGTCAATAATTGACGGCTAAGTGATAAACATGAACTGTTATAAACAAATTTGTATATTTTATTTGCTTTCTAATCTTCCTATAGAAAGCAAAATAATATCAATTTGAAACTTTGAGTCTATAATTATATTACAATGTTATAAACATTATTATGTTATATTTATTCTCTTGCATCGAAATTTCAGTTTTTACGGTTTTAGTACTTTTTTCAATAATTAGTTTTGTTAATAATAACCAAACAAACTTTAAGTGATTTTTCACATTTATAAATGCTTGTTTTAATTTCTTTACTTTATTCACGTTATTAATATAGCGATTTCTTTATTTTTATTTTTTTTTTAATTGAAAATTTCACAGAATTCGAGAATTATCTATTTGTAGCCTGGGGTGCGAAAGTATTTTATTTTTTTAAAATATTTAAAAGCAATTAAAATACTGGGAAAAAATATTTATTAAAACTTTTAGTTATTTGAAAATGAAAAAGTTAAAAGTTATTTTTACATTCGTTTCTGTAATTAAAATAATTATTTTCAGATTCTGCTAAAATAACAAATATCATTCGTGTTCATATTTCTTTTAATTTAATGATTGTAAAATGAATGCGTTATAAAGATGAAGCTGATTTTAATTACTATTTTCTGATTTTTAATGTTATTACTTTTTTAATTAAGAGTAAACCTCATTTAATGGATTGTTAATATTATTTTGGCGAATTATAAAATTTCTTTTTTTTTTGAAAAAATAAATGTTTTGTCAAAAAATCATTGTTTTCATTAAAAAATATGTTGTTAAATAAAAAGACTAAAAAAATGAAAATTCATTTGATAAAAGAATATTTAATTACGTAAAGAAAAGTTATTTTTCAAATTTTTCTACTGAGCTTATAATGTAATTTTTTCGTTTATAAAAAAAGGCTTACCTGAGTGTTGCATAGTTTATATTTGACACTCCATGACTTCCCTTTGCAAGGTTTTTTCCGACAACGCCTTTGTTGTCTGGAAATACCTCCATCGCAACTTCTGCAAAAAAATAATTAAACATTATTTAAAAACTATTCATCAATTTTGGAACATTTTTTTTATGATTTTTTAATATAAATTATAGACATAGTTTAATAGTGAAAATAAACTTTAAATAAGCGAAATTTATTTATGAAGTTAAAAATAAAAGTTTATGGAGAAAATGAAAAGTCTCTAAAAGTATTAAATATTGTAAAAATCTGCTAAAAAATGAAACTTTAAGATAATTAAATTAAGTTAGCATTGGATTGACAAAAGATAGTAAAATTTTACTAAAAGAAACCTAGTGTTGTATTATTTGTTTTAGAACAGTTTGTTTCGGTTCATATCCACTTTTAAGGGCTTACCGCAAACGGGTTAAGAAAATAAAAGGGAAAGAGATAAGTGTATAAGACACTTTAGACTCGTAAAATAGGCGTTGCTAGTCTTGTAAAGTTTGAACTTATAAAACTCATAAATTATCCTTAGCAGTCTGCAGTATTTCCGTGGAACCCTACAACAATGCCAGATGGCGAAAGTTACCACAGAAACCAGTTAAGAGAAAGAGAAGGAATAGAGACAGATTTCTACCATTCGATATTCCGTCGACGTGTACAAAAGTCACTGAAAATTAAGAGGCAGAGAATTGCTAAAAGACTGTCGAGCGATAAATTAAAGAAAATTACATGCGAAGCATAAATTGCTGCTGAAATTAATGCATGTACTTTTTACATGCTTTTAACGAGCAGTCAAAGTAAAATATCCCTGAAATAGTTAACAATGCCTCTCATTAGGATGTTTTATATTATATTTAGTCCATTTATTATTTATCTCATTATTTATTGCAATATTTTACATTCTCATTATTAATATACTCATTATTCGTTCCTTCATTCACATTGTCGGTTATTTTAATTAAAAACATTTGTATAGACAATTGATTCAAAAATCCAGTTTGTTCTGGGCTTTGCTTTGTTTTTGAAATTAAACTTTAGTCTTTTTAAACTCAAGTGTTTTCAAATCGATAGGGTATTGTATTTATTTTCATGCTCTTGTATTTATTTTACCACAATTGCATTTGCACTTAGGAAATTGAATTTATTTAACAGAAATTTCATTTCAAATATTGACGATCTGAAGATATGAAAACAAATTGAATATCGATGATTGATTGCATTAAATTTATTGAAAAAAATGTAAAACATTTTTTTTTAACATTCTAGTCAAATTGAATTAAAACATGTTTCATGGAACAACTGGATTTTTATTTTAAAAAATTTTTAGGTCACTAATAAAATTCGGTGCCTTATTTTTAATTTTAAATCATGAAAATTAGAGTTGTTTTAGAGAAAAATAATTGAAAATTAAATCATAAAAAATGATTGCTAATATCTGAAGAATGTAAATTTAATTTATAAAGAAAAACACTGCGAGAGATTTTGGTTTCTAGAGTAAAGGTTTAATCGAGTTTTTTTTGAATATTTGTTATGAATTGTATTAAATTTTGATGGGATGAATAAATAGCAGTTAGGTCGTAAATTTTGATTTTACTCACCTTGTACAAGGTGACCATTCGCCCCATGGTAGACCCTGAAACATAAAATAAATTCGTGATTATCTTATCCAAGCACACAGATGTATACAAGAGTATGCAAGCTTTACGAGCTTAAAGCACGGAGTACGTAAAACGTAAATACATATGAGATCCTCTACATTGCACATTAAAATTACGAGATTAATTTAACTGCCATTTGAATGTCGAGTGTGCAGTATATCATATCATCGTAAAGTTCAATATTTGGTATTTTGCAAAATAATATACCTGCGTTATAATTATTTATTTACCGTAAATGTATAATAATTAATTATTCTTGTTCATATTCAAAAAATGTAATACTTATTAATATTCTCCTCGAGCTTATCATTTTTCTTCTCGTATTTTTCCAAGTGTCATAGGCGCAAGACTGATGTTTATTAAAAAATTTCTGTAGTGAATTGCTTTTCATGAAAGGGAGAGATTTTAGGGTTTTCTGAGATTCGCAAAGTTTTGGGGAAAAAGGTTTCAATTTTACATTTCCTCACTTTTTTAGTGTGCAGATGGGAATTTTTCTTTTTGGTACTTCGTGTTAGAAGTTAGGCTATTTCATCGCTTTGAATATTTCATGCGAGCAAGACGCTTGAAGTGGAGACTGTAAAGAACTGAATGGAAAGAGAGAGGTGGGGATGGTAATAAGAAATAATGTACTATTCGATAATAGTAAGATTACTTAACTTTTTTCCTATATTTTTTCAATATTTTAAATAAGCTTTCTCTTCTATTTCATTCGCATTTATCGATCCTCTTATTCATGTTTCTTCTCATCTTATCGTTAGTTTGTAATTTGATTTTAAAAGATTCATTTTCACCAAGTCTGAATTACTCATAACTTGATTTATGGATTCAGTTTTGGTTTATCAATTTTATAGATGGATTTCGGACTTGGAAATTAGCAGATTTTGATGAATGTTTTTTATTTAATTTTAACATACTTCTTCGTGTGAGTTGCCTTCATTTTATATTCGACAAATTCGTAAAATTACAATCAATTTGGAATATCCTTTGATAACAAAAATTGAGTGTGAAAAGAGGATATTATTGTTTTATTAACGTATATAATTAGAAATTCCATAAATATCAGGAAATCATTTTCCATGAATGGATGAAATAAACTAACGAATGGAATTTGGTGATTTAAAATTAATAATTAACTGATGATGCTATAAATATGATAGTCAATTTACATGGTAATCAATAAATTCTAATTAATATATTAGTTAATTTTCTACAGTTATGCATGGAATTTTTATTAGAGAAATTCATAAAAGAAATGTAAAATTGCTATAAAAATTCTATATATGCCAATTTTACATTATATTTTTGAAACAATCTGAAACGTAGAATTTTCTTATATATTATAAAGGTTTCTACAGAATCTTTAATGGCCAATAAATCAACAGGTTGTAATAAATAATATAACACTGAAGTAATAACTCATGTTTTTTATTTAACTCAAAATGAATTCTTTTGAGCCCTTTCAAAAATTTTCCTTTATTCTAAAATTTTATGCTTTTCATATTTTTGATTTTTACGTTTTTCTCGTGTAATTTTAAAAGCTGAATATATAAATTTTAAATCGAATATCACCAATTTAAAATCGAAGTTATAATTAAAAATTTCATCGAAAGTTATGAAGCAGAATTTGTGTCGAGTCCTTCACACTTTTCAATTCGTAAAAATAAATCTGTTCCTATACTGAAAGGGTTAGTCACTAAATCGAAGGTCAGTGGTGTAGCAGAGAATTGCTCCCAGGGGTTAAAAATAAATGTGTTGAAACAATCGAGTGATGATTTGAGTGTCCGACAGAGTGCTACTTTTTTCGATTATCCGGGAAAATAAAGAATTCTCTCGGGTCTGGTGGTCTTATCAGGTATTCAAATTTTTATAGTTGATAGCTGATTGAGGTGTACGTTAGTTTTACTTCCCCCGAGTGCAAAGCTCGCTACTCTATAGAATTGCAATAGTTATACCTCTAGAGCACAAACAGGCCAGAGTATAGTGCTCCGACATTCCCAATTCCCAAGCAATCTAAAATCAATCTTCATTCCTTCCTTTCTTAGAGAGGGCAAAGGAAAAGGATGGCAAAGAAGAGGTGAGATCAGAGAAAGGTGAAACCGATCAGTTTTAAGCAGACTTGTGATCTTGCATTATTCAAACTCTGTCTTGGTGGTCGAAAGTGCCGCTTGCTTTCGCCGAAAACTCTTCTACCTTTTTAGCAATTCCCAGTTCGTCACTCCATCTTCTATTCAACCCCTTTCGTCCCGTTCTTACTCTAGCTACTCCTTTTTCTTGCGTGGACTCTTTGTACTTTCCAGCTAACTTATTCTCAAGTGGAGAAAGGACCCTTGTGTCTTCGTCTTTGAAAAAAGCTTTTCTTAATGCAGGCACAAAATTTTGTTTGCGAAATATTTGAAAACTATGCACTAGAAATAAAAAGTGCTACTTTAACCCTAAGATCGTGTTAAAACAATTCGAAACAAATATAATCCAGTGAGAGGGCGCCACTAGGGTCTATGTACTTTAGCATTGGCTCAAAATAACACGAAACGGATTTAAACCAATTTTCTTTCTGTGTATGAATTCCATATTAAATATGGAAGTTGTGGTTTTCATTATAAAATTATTGCTGTAATATTACACATGTGGAATCACAGTAAAGCATGCAGTTCGTTTGACACCAAAAAAGGGGTAAAGTAACGTTATTACGTCATTTTAGCCCTTTTTAGTTCAAAAGAAATTTGCATTACTGCAAAGTTGTGTTAATTATAATTAAGTTTCAAATATAAAAAAATACTTGTATGTCTGACCATATCGCACTTTTACTACTTGGTTATTTTACTTGTTTTTCTTCTTCCTTATTTTTACATTTTGATTTTTATTACCTTTATAGTTACTTTCTTATTTATCTTATTTTATTTTTCTCTCTTTTTACACTCTTTAAAAAATGTTTTAAAAACCAGTTTTAAGATCTGTTTTAAACAAGCTTTTTTTAAAGAGGACGAGTTTAATAAAAGCGATTTCAATTGAAATACAGTTTGGTGAGTAGATTGATGGAATTAAATTTTAGTATAAAAAATAGATAAAAACCAAAAGGACTTTCATTTTAAAATTTTCAAGCAAAGCATACTTTTTTTTTAAATTCCAACTTGTAGGATAATCTTTTAAAATAGGATTTTATGGTTATTTTTAGAATCTTTAGCTTTTGTGATGCAGGTTTTGAAAGTTAAGTAGTAAAACCTCGTTTTAGTAAGACTCCCCTTTTAGGTATATTGAAATTTAAATCAAATCATATTTTAAAATGATTCTGTTGAATTGCATGTTAAAAATGTGTAGAATTTGACTAGAATTCTCGTAAAATTTGATTTAGAAATTCATGTATGGATTCTATAGAATGATTTATCGATGAAACTTTCTTAACTGGGCATTAAAACACTTGTTTAAAACAAAATTGTTCCTTCAACTGAAAAACCTTCAGTACCTATGAAATAAATAAAATGATAGCAAATTGTTCTGTTTTGGATTCATAATTATCTTTTGTTATTACTTTGATAAGTAATTTTTGTTTCTTACTTACATAAGAATAATCTGTCGTTTCCTCTGTGTAATTTAACATTTTGCAAAAGTAGCGTGTTTATCAACTCCATCACTTGAACGTTAAAGATTGCAATTATTAAAAGTAAAAGTTGTTGAAATCGAGTTTTAAAGACAATATAAGTGAATAAGTTTAACGTAAACAGCATATTAGAGTCCAAAGGTTCGTTACAATGTACACTCGACTGACTTCCATACCGACCTGTCAACATGAATAAGAAAGTTCAGCCAAGTGATGCAAATTCGCTATGCGCCAATTTGTTCAGGGCTCGCAACAGTTTTAACGGAATAACGTCGTAAAATAAATTTTCAGAAGCTTAGAGAAGCTTTCTGGTGCCGCGAAAGTTTTCGGTGCAATGAGATTTTCACGAAACTTGCCGCATTTACATCTTCGGTCACAGTTCGTTATGCAAGGTGTACTCATGAATTACATAGATGAGAGCAGGAATACTGATGCAGATAGATTCCAGGCCGGAAGCTCGGAACCAGCTGCTAATGTTACATAATGCTGAGATATGTTCCCCGCAATTATTAAGTTTGACCCTCCAAAGGTTCTTAAAATTTTACGCTTGGATACTTTCCAAAAAACCAAATCAAAAAATTCATTTTTTTATCCATTAATTACCAATTATTATTACATTTTTTTCATAATTTAATTTAAATTAATTTTTTTAGCCATTTGTTACAAACTGAAACTTTTTCAAGTTCATAGTAATATTTTTTATGGTTTAAAATATTGAGAAAATTGTGTAAATTAATTTGAAAAGAAATATCCTATTGAAATTAATTAGGCTCGGATTGAGATGTTTCCACTCAGTTTGAGAGAAATTTCTTCTTGATTCTTGAGAAGATTTTTTTGTATTATCATGAGATTATTTTTCTTGTCTATATATGGAAATCAATAGTTTTTAAATAAATTACAGCTTGTGGTAAAATTATTCGGCATACATATGTCATGGTATGAATATATCACAAGGCTCTCGAGATTCGTTTAATCCACATTTTGCACGTTTACTTAACTAAACCTTTTGAATAATGAAGGGACGTTTTAAAGATTAATGAAAAGCAAGAATACATATCTTTCAACTTTCCATAAATTTGTAAAGTGAACAGGATGTTAGGGCGATTGATTTCCTGCATTGAGACTCACAAAAAATTGCATTATTCAAGGACTTCAAATGTCGGCTGATGCCTTCATTCACTATTTTTAGAAGTCGAGATTCCACTCCTCACGTCAATTTGTCCGCCTGTCTTTCGCTGAATTAATTCCTTAGACACGCAAAACGCTTTTCCAGAAACCGACATAAAAGCGCATTAGACTCCCAAATTATTGAAAGCAACAGACTAGGAATCTTCTCCCTCCCCCACTCTTTCTCCATTTCTGATAGATATCCTAAGACCTCTTTGGATAAATCTCAGATACCAATCTAAATTCTAGAGATTCTTGGACATTTTGCATTAAAATCCTTTTCTGAAAAGAAAAAATTTAAAAGTAGTAAAAAGAAAATTGAATAGAAATTGTTCAGTAAATTGTATAAGAATTGGATTTAACTTTTCATGTGCGATTATAATTCGACTTTAGAAATGCCTCTTTTACAGTTAAATTGTAAATTTTAGTTAATATAAGCTAGATGTAATAATATGTTAATAAGTTTAAATTTAATTGACTTTATTTTGATTTTTATTAATTTATCACTAATGTGTGCAAATTAAGTTCAAATTTCCTAATAATTATTACTAATTATTAAATATAGGTTAATTAAGTTATTGCATTAAATTATGTTTTTTACTAGTTGTGTGAACAGTGAAATTCAATTGAATAATTTAAAGCAAAATTATAAATTTTATTCAAACTATATCTACTGTAATTTAATTAATGCTTATATGATTCATATTCAGTTCATTTAAAATAAAATTTATCATCATGGGAAATAAATTAAAGTAAAATTATAGACTTAATTCAATTGAATCTAGATACTATACTCTCTAAATTTGAATTAGTAACTTTTAACTTATTGAACAGCACCGAATCGTTTATTAAATGAATTTGTAGTTTTCTATACAAACATAATTAGTAAATATTGACTAAAAAGTAGTCTGACTAATTCTAATTTAGATTGTGTAATATAATTAATGCTTAATATGATTCAAATTTTGTTTATTTAAACTTAAATTAATTTTCGCAAGAAACTTTTTAAATTTTTTGTTCTAACATTAGTCCATTGTTTTGAATTGAATAAAAAAGTAAAATAACTTGAACAATTTTACGATCTACTGATGAAAAATGCAGATAATGAAAAACATTTTTTTTAGCTCCAAAAATTGTTTTAAATATAAAGTTTCATTAAAAAGTCAACGATGAAATGTCAGTTTTAATACAGAAACGATTTTAAGTCAGGAAATGTTTTTAACATTATGATTCATTGGAAAATGAAAAAATGTATAAGACAGTCATTTCAATTTCTAATGTCAGAAATTTTTACAACCTGATGCGAGAGAGTGGTTAATTTCCGCGAATCCATCGTGAAAAGCGTTTTTTTTCAATTATTCGAGAAGGAGCTTTCTGACGTGACTGCTGATAGTGATTTTTCATGTCATACTTAAAATCGTAATGTCATTCAATAAAATGTTCTGATGGCTTTCACATCCCATCAGAAATCTAATGCGTAGCTAGGCAGCTATTATGTCTACATTTTATGTTAGTATCTCGTCGGGCAGGCATAAAATACAAATTTTCATTCTTAAATATGACATTACCACGAGGTCCCGGTCAAGTGTGCGTTAAATACGAAATGATTCTTGAGCGAAACGGTTTATGAGTCGATAAAACCTGAAGTGAGATCACCTTCAAGTGTTGGGGGTTGCTCGATATCCGCTGATAAGAGCAACTTTACCCTTCATATTTATGATTATTCCCTACTTTTCGCAAACGCCTCGGGCTAAGAATATTTTCCAATTTCTTGCAAACATTCGTTTTGGGATTGACGAATCAAGACGCTAGACATAAGCACCCTGGAATTCGGTCCAATGCTTCCATTATGTTTCTTTTTATACCTATTTATTTAATACTGCCGTCAACTTTTTTTTGCATAACCAAGATATTGGATTTTGAATTTTATGCCTCAACAAAGTATTCGTAAAAACTCTTCAAATCTAACTTGGTATACTCAATACATTTCTGTGAAAAAAGAAAATCATCCCCTAAATAATCAAAATATGTTAAATCTTTGATAATTTGATAGTCGATGTGTTCCATTTTTCCTGAAATATAGTCCTTTTTACATTTACATAATATTTGAAGATTGAAATTTCTTTCTCAGAAAAAGTGTATTAGAATTGAGAAATAATTTAATTTGATTTGTTTATTTAATTTGTATGAGATTTTTCTCTTTTCAAAAGCATTTCTTTTATATAACAAGTTTTTTTTACATTGAAAAGAAATTTGTTTCAATCATAAAGTTTTCTTTAATAAAAGACATTGTTTGCTGAGTGTTGGAAAAAACTTGTGAAACAAAAAGAAATATTTTGAAAAAAGTATATTGTACTTCTGGAGAACTAAGTACGAGTTTATTACTTGAGGATTGTAATGTACGCTTTATTCTAATTTATCTAGAGCAATAGAGTATACTTCATCAAATAGGACAATGTAAATATTAATAAATTGTTGATCTTTCTGACTAAAGTATATTTTATAATCTGATACAGTAAAATCTACTTTAAAATCAAAGTTAATAAACAGTACTCCATTAATCATGAATTTAATCAAGAAACATTAAATGAAAAGAATACCATAAATAATAGAAATGATTTTTACAACGTAGGTAATAAACTATTTAAAATGAACTGAATACGAAAATCAAAATCCAAGTTCAGACCCTTGAATTATTGAAATTGACTGTAATAATTAAAATAACCGAGTTGTAGATAGTTTAAAATAACAAGATGTTTTTTCAAATATATGTTTTAAAATTAATAAATAAAAAACGTGTTCTTTAAATAATTAGTACGTCTTACATTTTTAGTAAATTATATATTTTTATAACTTAGTTCAAAAAACAGCATGAATTGTAACTCTGACGATAAGTAGAAAATTCCCTTTTCTGGAACAGTTCAAAAAAGAGCATTTTTTGGAACCGCGTGCAAAAAAGTACTCTTTTTTGAACTGTCCCAGGGCAAGGAAGTTTTCTACTCATCGTCAGAGTCACAAATCACGCCGTTTTTAT